>JALPQI010005369.1:0-80801 GCA_025490895.1 Thaumatotibia leucotreta | reverse complement strand
ATAAACTGGTGTTTCTAATGTGGCCAACTAAATTTCAGGTGAGGTTTAATTTACAAAATAAGTTTATTTGAATAAATACGAAAAGCTCACGCGGCTGCGCAGTATGCACACACACATTCAAACCTTTATTCGTTTACGAAACCGATTGCTTATTTCGCAACGTGTATTGAACTTGGATTAGGCTGGTTGGATGACCGTCTGACGCACATTCATTAAGACCAAGGTTCAAATCTCGTGATTTCAATATATTTTTTACTTTACATTACATGACTTTTTATTTTTTTTAATGATACTTTACCTATAATTACATTTTTTTCAGTAATAAATAAATTATCTGTGGCCTATCCCACAAAACTTTACAAGCGTATAATTCTACAAAATTGTATAAAGGTTTAATTTTGGTGACCTTATATATTTACTCACCAAAAATGTTTTCAGGTGATGTTATTGGCATCCAGTACCGGTATTTTTTGCATGGTCAATCTGAAATAGCCTATACTACTAAAAAACGGGCCTGAATGTCCTAACCTAACAGGTGTCCAATCAGATTGGGACGGAATCTATTCTTTGACTTTAGTCAGATAAGTTTTAGATATTTCTAGTCACTTTAATTATTAGATTCCTTCCCATTCTAATCACGTGCGGAATACATATATAAAGTAAACATCAATTTATAAATTCAGTGTTTTATTTACACAATATCATATTATTTTTATTTATTATTTCTATTTTACGTTTTTCTGGTTTTATACATGGATATAGGAAGATTGCTTGACGTAGTGTGTGTTGCTTGGAAGTGAGCCGGACGCATCTACCTACACATATTGTGACACCTGCAGTTGGCCCTGGATCTGAAATCAGAATACTCATCGTCAAAATGGTGTATGATGAATTGATGATTACTGGAATAAAAAATACATTTCAGCTTTGTCTAGTTAGGTGGTGGTGAACTTGACTGCGAAGTTAGGGAGGGAATCTGGGTTCAAAACAGGTTCAGTGAGTATCTACAAAATGGTTATATTTTTAAAAGTTAAATTCCTGGAACTCATCATCCCTCGGGAAACTAACGTTTCCGGCATTTATGTAAAAAAATATATTATTCTTGTAATATAATATATATTACTATTTATCTACATGTCAAGTTTCCTTATTCCAATCCGATGAGCAGTTGTTGCGAAAACAATAAACATCGAAACATTTTTGTTATAATAATAGTGGAAATATATAATAAAAAAAAACTGTTTGAATACTGGGAGGAAAGATATCCAGCAAGTCAGCCTCTACAGAACTTACCTTTTGATTTCTCCGTAATATAGTATCATTTCTCCAAGGCTTCGCTTACAAGTTTTTTTTCAGGCCCGAGTATCGGTGGTTTTTATAGCCTTTCCGGGGACGTTTGTGGCTACATAATATACAAACGTATAATAAATCCTCATGTAAATCACTGCACGCTATGAGATATTTCACACAATCGTAGGCAATTTAGCGTCAATTCGGATTTGTAGGTACATATAAACAAATGGTAAAACGATAAAGTACTGCCGGTGATTTAGAATAGAATCAGTGACGTTTGAATTTAGTGTTGCCTTGCCAAAAAGGTTTTACGTTCAGTGCCACGAGACTGTCATTTAGTACGCACAACTATTAAAAAAACATGAAATGTAAGAAATCTATCCTGTAGTATAGGTATAAGAGCGCTCGTACACCTGTAAGTTCTTACGTAAGTGATAGGGACGGAGCTATACTAAGGAATGAGAGGTGAATATCACTATCTCATTCCTTAGTATAGCCCTGTCCCTATTACTTACGTAAGAATTTACAGGTGTACGGCTGGCCTAAATGTAACTAGTATGTATAGGTATATTTTCTATGATAAAAGGTCTTTCGTTCGGCTTTTGCGTGGGGATATGGTATATGTGGCAACATTAGCAATGCTTGCGTTTGATATTGTTGAAAAAATAAATAACATGCGAAATGCGTTAGGGCAGAGCGGCAACGTAGCATGTTCAGCCAACTGGCAACGTCGCTTTCCAACGCACACATCGAACGTACGATTGGTGTATGACACTGTCGTCGTTCACCCCACATATTGACAAATCTTTACTAAAATAAAGTACTAATTTAAGCTATTATTCGACCCTTTATATTACAGAAACATAATTTGCCGCAAACAAATATAAAAATGATTGTCGATTTAAGTGATTTCATTGTAAAACTATGCTCCGTTTACCCATATTTGAATAAATACATTAGTATGAAAAACGAACCACCTTAACTAAAAAAAGCAACATTACTAGTCTTATATTTTTGGCAACAATGTACATTTAATCACAATCAACAGTCACAGCGGTTTTTCTAAATACTAAACAGTTGTTTAGTAATAGAACATTCTACCTAAACCAAAAAATCAACAATTTCCTCAAAATGTACTCTTACTTGGTACCTTCTTATTCTAAAACTAACACATTTAAACCTGGCTATGCCAATCTTCGAAGCAAATGGCGTCGAGTCAACTTCGCAATGAGTACTAGACACTGTGGCACTTTTAGTAGGTATTGATTTATCTACGTTTTTTCTTACCCACAATCGTTTCGACTGACTGACTAGTAGTAGTAGTAGTAGGTAGTGCGTCAGATAGTGAACTATCTGACTCACTAGCATCCTTAGTTGGATCGTAATCTTCATCTGATGCATACTCTCCATCGTCGGAAAATGGATCTGGAGGCTCTGAAGACATCTCATCCGAATGGCTGGTGGTTTTGTTGGTTGGCTCAGATTCAGTGTTATCTGATTCTGGACTTTGATCAGCTAAAGCTGAACGGAACGCTTTAGAACCGCCGAGCCTCGATGCATGCTGGCTTTTAGTGTGCCGAATGAGATTATTTGGGCCGCCGCCTTTATACGATATTATCTTTCCGCAAAAGTTGCATTTAGCCCTGCATCTTAGGTCTTTTAAATCCGTAAAGTATCTCCAAGCCTTTGACACCTTAGACTGCCTTACCGGAACCGGGCCTGGTGAATAAACAAAGCAGAAACGTAACATAGGTAAGTCAATACAATCGGATAAATGAAGGTAAATAAAAGCTTGTAAACAAAATAATTGCGAAAACAGCACTTGTTAAGTACGTACGTACTTAAATGCAGTAAGATTTTCGATTTTTAACGCAAAAAAAAAGATAATATTAGAATAACTAAACAGTCATAAACATATTGACTGTAATTAAAGTAAAAAATATAAGAGCCTTTCTCAAAAAGTTGGTGCACAATTACGACTCGTTAAATGACTTAAATAACTGTCTAAGATTTTGGTAGCAGTTTTTAATAGGACAATCTACGAGTATACTTAGTATACTTGGTAAAAAATAGGAAAACGGTAAATCACGCAATTAGCTCTTATAATCGTGCACAGAGTTTCTGAGAAATGATCATAGCGTCAAATGCAGTACTTGTCTCTGGTTTCTGAACAGGAGTGTTGGCTCCGTTATCTTCAGCAGAAGGTGCAGGCAGGTTGGTCGGGTTTATGTTTTTCGGGCTTGTGATTTTTTTGGTTGGCTCAGATTCAGTGTTATCTGGTTCTGGACTTTGGTCAGCAAAACCTGAACGGAACGCTTTAGAACCGCCGAGCCTCGATGCATGCTGAGTTTTAGTGTGCCGAATGAGATTGTGTGGGCCGCCGCCTTTATGCGATATTATCTTCCCACAAAAATTGCACTTCGCCCTGCTTGTTTGGTCTTTTATTTTCGTAAAAAATCTCCAAGCCCTAGATTCCTTATATGGTCTTTCCGGGGCCGAGCCTGCTGAATAAACAAAGCAGAAACGTGACATAAGTTAATACAACGGGATAAATGAAGGGTCCAAGGAAAAATCATGTCCAGTGCTGAAAAAAACGGAGCAAATTTACACCTTATTCTGTTAAAAGTAAGATGGTTATTCTTTCTGTAATTTGAATTGACTGGACATGTTTTTTCCGTGGACCCTTCAAATGAAGCTAGGTAAATAAAAGCTTGTAAATAAATTCATTGCGAAAACAGCACTTGGTAAGTACGTACGTAAGGTACTTAATTCCAGTAGCATTTCCGGTTTTTAACGCAACAAAAAGGGATAATTTTAGAATTACTAAATAGTCATCATAAACATATTGACTGTAATTGAAGTAAAAATATAAGAGCATTTCTCTAAAAGTTGGTGCACAATTAAGACAGATCGTTAAATCACTTAAATAGCTAAGATTTCTATTTTGGTAGCAGTTTTTAATACGAAAATCTATACTTAGTATACTTTTTACAATTGGTAAAAAATAGGAAAACTGTAAATCACGCAATTAGCTCTTATAATCGTGTACACTTTTTGAGAAATGCTCAAAGCGTCAAATGCAGTACTTGTCTCTGGTTTCTGAACAGGAATGTTGGGTCCGTTATCTTCAGCAGAAGGTGCAAGCAGGCTGGCCGGGTTCATGTTTTTCGGGCTTGTGATTTTGTTGGTTGGCTCAGATTCAGTGTTATCTGGTTCTGGACTGTAGCTGATCAAAGCTAAAGCCGAACGGAACGCTTTAGGACCGCCGAACCTCGATGCATGCTGACTTTTAGTGTGACGAATGAGATTGTATGGGCCGCCGCCTTTATACGATATTATCTTCCCGCAAAATTTGCACTTGGCCCTATGGTTTTTTAAATCCGTAAAAAACCTCCAGGCCTTAGATATCTTATATTTCCTTTCCGGGATCTGGCCTGCTAAATAAACAAAGCAAAAACGTGACATAAGTTAATACAACGAGATAAATGAAGGTAAGTAAAATATTGTAAATAAATTAATTGCGAAAACAGCACTTGTACTTAAATACAGTAAGATTTTAGCTTTTTAACGCAAAAAAAGATAATATTAGAATAACTAAATAGTCATAAACATATTGAATATTATTAAAGTAAAAAATATAAGACCATTTCTCAAAAAGTTGGTACATAGTTACGACAGATCGTTAAATGAATTAAATATTAATAATAGCAGTCCAATATTTATATGGAAGCAATTTTTAATACGATAATCTATACTTAGTATACTTTTTACAGTTGGTAAAAAATAGGAAAACCGTAAATCACGCCATTAGCTCTTATAATCGTGTACACTTTCTGAGAAATGATCAAAGTGTCAAATGCAGTACTTGTCTCTGGTTTCTGAACAGGAGTGTTGGCTCCGTCTTCAGCAGAAGGTGCAGGCAGGCTGGCAGTGTTTATGTTTTTCGGGCTTGTGATTTTGTTGGTTGGCTCAGATTCAGTGTTATCTGGTTCTGGACTGTAGCTGATCAAAGCTAAAGCTGAACTGAACGCTTTAGAACCGCCGAACCTCAATGCATGCTGACTTTTAGTGTGACGAATGAGATTGTATGGGCCGCCGCCTTTATACGATATTATCTTCCCGCAAAAGTTGCACTTAGCCCTCTCACTATGGTCTTTTAAATCCGTAAAAAACCTCCAAGCTTTGGACTTTATGGGCCTCTTCGGAACCCGATGTGCTAAATAAACAAAACAGAAACGTAACTTAGTTCAACACGTTCGGCGCCGGTGACAGATCTGTGATCAAAAACTTTTGACTCCTATGCCAGTGATACACATACGTGATCAAAATTCCTATGACACTAGCAAAACTGTCTCTACTACTCATATACTCCTATGCTATTGACATAGAAACTGTAGAAACATTTTCAACACAAAAGTCGTGTCGCCGTCATAGGACTACAATCTTTCTGGTTCCTTGATATGTTTTCCTTGATATGTCAAAAGCTTTTGACTTGGTGAACCACCAATTACTCTTACACAAAATGGCTAAATACGGTATTAGGGGTAATGCTTACGCTTGGTTCAAAAGCTATCTAGTAAACCGAACACAGTGCGTTAAAATAACTAATGTCGATGAAACCGAGAAGCAACCAATAAAGAATACCTACACTTCCTCCTACAGACTTAACACCAATGGAGTTCCCCAGGGGAGCATTCTGGGTCCGATTCTATTCCTGTTATATATTAACGATTTACCCAAGGTCACTACTGATAAATTTATACTGTTCGCTGATGATACAACATTAATAATTGAAGCAAACCATGTAGATAGTTTAAGAGAGAAAGTTAAGGTGTCATTAACTGAAATAAATAAATGGATGATAAATAATTGTCTAAAAATCAACATAGGCAAAACCAAAATTCTACAATTTAGAACCCACAGAGCTAACAGAGCACCATTAAATGTTACTCTTAAGAATGATACCATCGATGAACCAGATACAACCACATTTTTAGGTTTACAAGTGGATGTACATTTAAATTGGAAATCACACATTATCTATATATGTAAAAAGATAGATAGTTTTGTTTACGCACTTAAACGATTAAGACAAACTGTGTCGCAGGAAGCTGCGGTTACCGCCTATTACGGATACGTTCATTTGGTTCTCAGTTATGGACTTATTATCTGGGGCAATTCTGTCGATGTTGATGACATCTCTTTAGCTCAGAGGAAATGTATCCGAGCCATCTGTATAAAACCATACTGGGAAAGCTGTAAACCACTTTATCTATTGTTAAAAATACTACCAGTAGCATGTATGTACATAAAGGAAATATGTGTATTTGTTAGACTGCATCCAGATTATTTCAAATTGCAGTCAGAGATGTCACATCATTCCATCATCATCATCATAAACTTAAGAGCTAGGCTCTTGTCGGTGGAGCAATTTCCACGCTTCTCTTTCCTGGGCTTTCTCCTTGACTGCTTGATACGACACCACGTGCACCTTTTCTTTTATTTGGTCCATATAGGCCCTCCTTGGTCTTCCTCTCTGTCTCCTTCCCTCAACTTTTCCTTCTATTATAATCTTTAGATACTCGTCGTGTCGTAACAAGTGTCCAATCATTCTCCCTCTTCTGTTCTCTATTGTTTTTAAAATACACCTGCACATCATTCCACAAGGTATAAATATAAACTATATTCTCCGTTATTTAGTCTAGATCTATGTAGAAAAAATGTATTTTGTATGTGCATACGGATATATAATAAGCTGCCAGATTTGTTTAAAGAATTACCGTTGTCACAATTCAAAAGAAAGCTTACTGACTGGCTCCTGGAGAAACGCTTTTATAGTGTGCGCGATTATTTAAATTGGAATGGAATATGACATTTACCTTATTTTATGAATTCTTTGTTGATTTATTATTTTTTTTATATGCATGAACGTTTTGATTATTATATAGTAATAGTAGTAGTTCTGACATATTGTTTTATTGTTTAAGCTTATTTATTTTGTCATAAATGTATAAATTGTATACATAGTGAACATTTTGTAATAATATTTCTACGCCAATGTCGGCAGAATATGTTGGTCATTTCAAACTTCTAACACCAGAATTGTATATATTTACTTGTTACCATATTCTTTGAAATAAATATTTATGATTTATGGTCACACATGCGTGTCACTGGCATAGGAGTTCTATAAGATAATTTCGATCGGTATGGCATTAGCTTAGCACTTGGTGATACAGTACTGAGGGCAAACGTATAAATAAAATCATCGAGCGGACTCCTGTGACCCTCACCAGGTCATCAGTCTACCTTGCGGGGGGCCTACCCACGCTGCGCCTTCCGGTACGGTATACGAGTATACCATGTATAATATGTATTCTGATATCGTGAGCTATCTTTATGTACATGGTTGAAAAAAATATAATGCTGTGGATATTGTGCAATTGTAGGAAATAAAAAGTGTACATCAATTAAGCAATGTTTAATTTGCATACTTCACTAATTTGACAAGTCTTATAATAGTTGTAATTTAATTAAATTATAATATAACTATGTAATACTAAAATAATCCTTTATTATTTACTCGCCATTTTTCCTTGACTTTTTATACAAGTACAACAATTATAGTAATATAAAAGCAACCACTACTGGGCATTTCTTAGAGTGTAAACGGACATCTCATTCATCTGGTCACTTTTTTCGGAAGTGGATCTTTTGGTACCATTTTCAGCCGTCAAATACAGCACCCGTTTCTCTATAAGACAACCAAAACCAACCTCAAATCATTCAGCCACTTCCAAAAAAAACGTGACCAGATGAATGAGATGTCCGTTTACGCTCTAAGAAATGCTCTACTAGGGGATATTATGCCTAAGTATGCGAACTGAGTGGACGTTCGAGCGGGGCGGGCGGCGGGCGGCGGGGCATCCAACGTCCACGTTAAACAAATGCAAACGTATACGCGAGGTCTGAGTGCCTGCCGTTGAAATCCCTTCGACGGTCTACGCGCCACTGCCCGCCCCGCCGAACGCGCCGCTCGGTATACTCTTGTCTCAACTCAGTCGTTTTTTGTCAAGTTCTAAGCCGCGTATCCACTAGAGGCAGCCTCGGGTCGACCGGCTGCCTCACTCCGAGGCTGCGCAAGTGGAGACGCTGCCTCAACTTGAGGCACGCCGCGACGCGAGGCAAATTCGTCGCCGCGAGCCGAGCCATATTTTGTCGGTCTCTGTGCCGTGCTCAAAGGCGCCTCAGTCCGAGCCGTGTTTTATGGAGACGGTCGCTCTGAGGCAACAGCTACGGATCAAGCTGACGCGACACGCCTCAAGCTGATCCGTAGCTCCTCAGAGCGAGCAGCCTCAAACTGAGGCTATTTGCTTCAAGTCGAGGCTGCCTCTAGTAGATACGAAGCTTTAAATTCGTCCGTTCCTGCTTTCGTCACCCGTTCTTGATTTTCCATTTTCGAAGCCTATTTCATATTTGGTAAACTTTGTGCTTTTGCCATTTTCTTATTTTGGCTCATTCGTTATTCGTCAATCTTCTTTGAGCATTTTCGGTGACGGTCAATCTCTTTTTTAGTATAATTCTTTATTTGTTATGTTTTTTGTCGATAAAAATGTATAGAATAAAATCAAAAACATGCCCGAAGAAGATGGTAACGAATAACGAATGAGCAAAAATAAGAAAATGGCAAAAGCACAAAGTTTACTAAATATGAAATAGGCTTCACACGGAAATCGAAATTCAATAACAGGTAACGAAAGCAGAAAGGGACGTATTTAAGAACTTGACAAAAAACGACTGAGGCGAGCCAAGAGTATACCCGTCGCTCGACGCTCGCAACTCAAGCCTTAGACTAAGGGAAGGATATTTTTGTCAATAAATTATTTGAGCTAAAGAATTAATATTAGTAATAATCTAGTAAGTAGAAAAATGTGTACTATAGTAATCTACGTGTAACTATTATTACTTATGTTATTGTATTGTGTACTTAAAATTGTGTACCTATTTGACGTGTGAAATATTGTTTTTCGAATAAATATCTGAATTTGAATTTGACAATATTTGTACAGTCAAAGACAAAATAAGGTGTACAAAAATATGTCCCAGTGCACTCTAATTCTGTGTAATAAGAACGTCGTAACATACTTATGAGCGGATTCTTTCAATACTTATTTTGACACTTGACTTTATGTAAACTGTGTATAGGGTTCAACAGCAGAAAACAATAAGTACAAAGCACTTTCACCAATTTAAAAACTTAAACCTTGAGTTTACATAAATTTTTAGTTAAAATTATTGATAATTAACGTAAAAATATTCCCACGAAAGGAAAGGGCTCAGTACAAGAAAAATGCATGTTTAATTAGCATAATTTTGTATAAACCATCGTGACTCAAGTGACCGTAACCATGGCAATTACCAGAGATCGGACAAATGTGCGTCATTGCTCGCAATAATATGGACATGACTCCAAAGTTGATTGACAAATTAATCATTTAATCATTTTCACCAAATTACCTATTTGACAACTATGAAAACGTTTGTAAATAGCCACCTCAAAGCTTCGAAATCAAATTTCAAGAAATTATTCGTTTAATTATTCATTGATTCAAATTTTGAGTCATATCCATATTATTGCGAACAATGACGCACATTTGTCAGATCTCTGGCAATTACAGAAAAAAAAGTTTATTCACCCAATTACACTATGTAAAAAAACAGTGTCTTTATACACCGTATTTTTATTGATTTCCGTTAAATTGGACAGGTTACTTGGGACATTAATAGAAGTTGCCTGGTATATCGGCTTCTGTTAATTTCATAAAAAAAAATTTTTTTTCTTTTTTTTACATAATACCTAATTGTAATGGCAAGTGTGAGAGAACCTTAAGAATAAAATCTCAGGTGTTAAAATAAGTAACATTAGTCATGTAGGTTTCAATACACTTGTTCAGTCATTCAACTTATGTTTTTAATAAGTCAATAACAGTAAGAGTTAAGATACTAGTTTCTTAGGGAAATTGGTTATTTTTGACATAAGCTTCCCTTTAATTTAACAAAAAACAAAAAAAAATCTAAGAAACTAGTGTCTTAACCGATACTGTTATCGAGTTATTAAAAAAATAAGTTTAATGACTGAACAAGTGTATTGCAACCTTTATTACATCCTAATGAAACTTATTTTGACATGTGCCGTCAGTCACCTGAGATCTTATTCTTAAGGTTATCTCACACTTGCTATTTCAATTATTATGTATCAAAACGAAAACATTTTTTTTTACGAATTAAACAAAAGCCGATATACTAGGCAACTTCTATTAATGTCCCAAATAACCTGTCCTATTTAACGGAAATCAATAAAAACACGGTGTATAAAATAGGGGTAAATAAGCGGACGAACAGCCTGATGATAAGCTGTTACGGTAGCCCATTTGATCCAATCCCATATCGGCCTCATTGCACAAGCCCTGGTACCGTGGCGTTCAGAATTACATGGACAAAATTTATGAATGAATGAATTTATAAATTGTCCATGTCCATGTAATTCATATTCAACAATTTGTTCATCCAATATTGAACCCCACTGTACATAAACACAACAACATATACAATTGGTTAGTTGAAAGTAAAAAAAATGTAAACAAACCTGCAAACTTGCATTATTTCATAATCACTCACTTTCAGATCCCAATCTTGGTTTTAATTTTAACCAACTTAAAACCTTAAACCTGAAGTTCACATACAGTTTTTGATAAAATTATTGATATTTATTAGTATTAACGTATAAATATATCTGGGTGAATCAACTTTTTTCTGTCTGTTAATGCCATGGTTACAGACGCCTGAATCACGCTGGTTTTATGCAAAATTATGCTACTTAAACTATACCAACATGCATTTTTCTGGTGTTAATAAACTCTCTCCTTGATGGGCCATCTTCAAACATGGACTACATAAGCATGTTTGCATACATTAAGTTGCATAATTTTGCATAAAATCTGCGTGACTCAGGTGACCGTAACCATGGCAATAACAGAAAAAAGTAGATTCGCCCATGAGCATTTCACAAAAAAGTAAATAAATATTGTTTTATACAGAGTGCCCTTACTTTCAATTAAAATTTTAATGTTAAACCATTTCTAAGTACTAAATTTATACAGATAAATTAACATTTTACATTTACATTTTTTAGTTTTAAACATTAAAATTACAAATAGTCGACAGCAAAAAGAAACATACTGTATATGACCTGACGTTACTCATGTAAGTAAAAGTATGTGTTGTGTATTGTAATGTGTGTTAAAATATTTAACCCTTAGGTGCATAGAGTATCAAAAACGATACGACCAAAATGTCACATGTCAGAATATGTAATCAATTGAGACTGTCATACTGAGCAACAGAGTTCGAATTGGCATCGATTGTTTACATAAGTCATTTTAGAAATAAAATATTTGATACCATATGCACCTAAGCACGATGGATTATTTTGGCTATTTTGCGGACATGCTGTGTTTATCTTCCAAATCGATTAGAATTGTTGAAAAAAAGCACCCTTCTTAACGATATTTTTTATTCAATTTATTTTTGGAGATATTAATTATTTAGTCAAACTCCAAAAATCGACCCTCCAAAACCATAGAAATGACCTAACTCCGTTTGTACATAATATTTAAAGTTCATTGCAACACAGTTCTTTGCATGCATCATTTACTATGAATTAATCTAAAAATCAGCAAAAAAGAACATTATTTTGCGGGTTATTTAATAATTTCTGTTATATGACAAACATTTTTTTTTCTTCAAAGTTTATTAAAATTAGCATTTTATTTTTTTGGCATCCTATTAAGCATAACATGAGGCATCATCACAAAAAAAACGAAACACATATAACGCGGAACCTTCGAGTTACGATTTTTTAATTTTCGGACCAGGGTTGTCACTTCTTATTCAAAACAAAATTATTGTGCCTCCACAATAGATATTAATACCGTTTCGATATTAATAGACGTTTCGTGAACAATTTAATTTTCATAAGTAACAAGTTTTTATTACTGGTTTATTTTATATTTCGTTGTTTTTGGGAAATTAACTATAAGTTTATTGATTTAAACTTTCACGATTATCACTCATATTTTAAAGACAAGACAAACGGGTCTTAATCGGGTTTTAAATATAACTTTAAGTTGTCTTGTAGTTTTTTACTATGATACATTATTTATATTATTAGTGTTGTACAAATGTATAGGTGATGCGTATTTGTTTAGTGATTTTGATTTGGTATGTTGTAAATTTTTACTTTTGGCACATTTAAATTAAGTACACACAGTATTAGTTTGCCTCTCACTTTATTTTTGTTTTGTATATCCTTTTATATATTATCAAGGGTTAGCTGGAAGAGATCCTTGTGAGGGATAAGACCTGTGTTCGCCTTTGTACATATTCTTAAATTTACTGTTGTATTGTTTTTTTTTTACTCTCTGTAAACTTGTTTATGTGCAATGAAGTTATATATACCTACATACAATACATACATACATACATTTCTTTCTGAAATCAGTGGAATTTTAACTGGTTATACTGATTCTTCGATGAAGGTCATCATACGGTATTGGGAAGGGGTCCGCCCTCGTTAAGCTTTTGCTAAAACCCTAATACCCATTATAATGACTGGAGAAGCGGGGGGTGTCGGAACAGGCTGGTGAATCACGGAATAAATTTTGGCGATACGACCGTGAACACCACACGAGAAAATTAGATCGGAAAACAACAATACTCGACCTATTCCACCGCGCCTTAGAGTCTTCTGACCCCCTTCTTTCGCATGTGTCAACAACTCAACAAAAGACGAAAAAACTGTTAGCCCTACCCGGAAATGCGTTGTCGTTACCAAGCCCAACAAGTGACAATGTAATTATTCATGACTACTTGCACGAAACTGTCTCGGAAGACATTGCTATGAGCTCAGAAGAAATTTATTTACAGAGTGACAACGAAGATGAAGATATATAAATCAGCAGTGGACGACTTTTGGCTGATGCTGATGATGATGATGAAATAAATTAAAAATTATTTAAGTATGCATCTTTCTTAAAGTAGCTACAAACGATTTTTGCACATTCTTATTCGTCACTGACACTTCACCAATTTTCATCTTGTTAAAATTAATTGTTTAAACGAGATACGTACATTTTGCTTGAGTTGTCGAATTATTTTACACTTTTTGTGAATTACCCTTAACATGTGCCGTTTTACATAATAGACAACCCTATTACCATAGGAAATTATGAAAACCTTAGAAATAACTTATCTCCAAGGTTCTGTAATATTAATACGTGATTTTTTAAAGTGTTATTAAGAGCCATATTCTGCACTACTCTACCGTAAAACCTAACGCTACACTCAAGGAACGACCGAGAAAAAAAAAGATTTGTAATATTTACGAAATCTTTAATTACTCTAAGTTTTGAGTAGATATAGCTATGTTTGCATTTAATTGATGTATGTTTTTTAATAAGTAACTGGTTCCACAAAAAAGTTCGGATTCAATTCCTTTAGTTTAATAATTAAAAATAACTAAAGTTTTCGTGAGGTCATTGACCTCGTGCAATATTAATTTATATCTCCAAAACCAGCCGCATAAAAAATGTGGTACTGACGCTCATTTTTGTATTTTAATAAGGCCTACCGTTTTAGCACCTAAGGGCGTTTGCTATACAGCGTGTCCGCAAAAAAGCGAAAATAATCTACTGTGCTAAGGGTTAAATACGTTAGATACTCACGACAGTAATATTCTAAATAATTAGTAAAATATTTTCCTTATCATTTATAATATGAATCTATGATGAGGATCATCTGGACCGAAACATGTCGAAAAATAGTCGACTTGAATTATCGGAGCTACCAGTTTCCTAAATAATGAAATACATTCGCTGTCAAGTAATACAGGTCGATATATTTTTTATAGAAAATACTGCAAACGGGCTGATTTCAAAGAATTTTCAAATATTTACAGTATAATATATGTAGAACCCTTCTTAACCCCAAACTAGGCAGAATTAAAAAAAATCGTGCGTCTAGCCTCCTCGCCGCTGTTAGAGCAAAAAAATCTGTCTTTAAAAAAATAAAAAAAGTGGGTCTAAAAGTATGTATCTTATAAGATACACTGCCAAGTTCAGGGCATCACATGTAATTTTCCTAAATAAATCAAAAAGCCCAAAAATAAACTCATTACATTAATTTCTGCGGGCAAAATTTTAGCGTTTAAAAAAACCGCCAAAAATTTTCGCAAAATGGGGCGTTTTTAATTTATTTCTTTATTATCTGACTATAAAATTCCATCTTTTTTGGATTCGATGGAAAAATTAGGGAAATTCCAATACGATTGCTCTTTTTCGTCTCTCGAACACGTTGGATCCTACTTATCCTGTTTTTTTTTTAATCAGCGTATTTACAGTATTTTCTATGAAATTTTATAATTAACCTGTATCCATTAACCCCGAGTGTATTTAGAGTATACCTTTAGAATATCAAGGCTTAAGGTTAACCCGAATCTGCCTCAACTGTGTCCTCTTTATGAGTCTGTACATGCCTTTGTAAATTATATTTATTTTTAAAAACTTTATTACATATATTACATACATTTAGCTCAGCCGCCCTTTCATGTGCCATCTCATGCTTCTTCAACGAACACGCCCGAGCAAACTGCTTGTCACATATCTGACAAACATACATGTCATCAACAGTGTTGTATTTAGAATGCACTCTTTGCATATGCTTCCTCAAATAGCGCCTGTTAACGAACCGCCCCGTGCATTGCTCGCAGGCGTAGGGTTTCTCTCCACTGTGTGTCTTTTTGTGCTCATATAAATGCCCTGTTTGATTATAAGATTTGTTGCATACATCGCACGTGTAAGGCCTGCTTCCTGTGTGGATTATTACATGCCGTTTCAAATTCGCTTTACTACTAAACGCCTTATCACATGTTTCGCATATATAAGGATACGTGCTTGTGATTTCTGTGTGAATACGCTGGTGGGCGGTTAAGTCCCTTCTCGTTTCGAAATTTGAATCGCATATGTCACAATAGGTATTTTTGTCTACGCGGTGTATTGACACGTGACTGTCGAGTTGATATTTAAAGTAATATCGCTTTTCACACACGTCACATCCAAAGGGTTTGTACCCTGTATGGGTGAGTTCATGCTTAGCTAGCTGATATTTATGTATGAACTTCATCGTACATAAACTGCAATCGTATCGTTTAGCTGCATCGCCTTGGTGTATCATCGCGTGGAGTACCATTTGTGACCTCAGTCTAAACTGTTTGTGGCATACTTCACAAGCATGCGGCTTCTCGTCCGAGTGAATTTTCGCATGCTTAAGCAAAGAACTTTTATCTGGGAATCGTTTTTGACAAATATCGCAAACGTAGGCCCTCTCACCGCTGTGAATCCGTCGATGTCGAGATATATAAGCGTAGCCAAAGGACTTGTCGCAAATCTTGCAGTAAACAGGATTGTGTGTCTTTGAACGGAGCAAGCCCATGTGGCCAAGTATATGTTGGAAAATACGATGTTTCAATGGAAAAGACTTATTACAATAATCACAGATATAAGTTTTTAACGCTGCCTCGCCTGTGTGTTGACGCACATGATCTCTTAGTTGCTTATTAAGCGCAAACTGATCGTGACAAATATCACACACAAACGGTTTCTCTCCTGTATGCGAGCGTTCGTGTCTAACAAGCATATATCTATATCGGAACTTCTTCGTACAAAAATTACATTGAAACCGCTTCGCTGCATCACCCGTGTGTGTGACCAAATGATTATCCAAATGTAGCTTTTCTCTAAAACACGCTTTGCATATTTTGCATACGTGCGGTTTCACATCAGCGTGAGTATGAATACGCAAGTGTTTAGCCAGATAATAGGAGTACACGAAATTTTTTTGACAGAACTTGCAGGTGTAGCGTTTCTCACTAGTGTGGCTGTTTGTATGGCGAGCCAAATGCGATTGGGAGACGAAGCTTTTGGGACAGATGTCGCATGGGAAGGGCCGTTTATCCGAGTGGCTAAGCATGTGTAGTTTTAACCGTTGTTTGGTTGGAAACGATTTGTTACACATGTCACAAATTAATATTTTATCAGTCTTTCGTTTCCTTGACTTTTTCTCAGATGACGGGTTTTTCTCCAGTTTAATAGTTTTCTTAATCCGCAGGCGTTTTCGGCATTTTTTCACCACGGGGTCACGTTGCTCGCACTTTATCAAAAGATCCCCCGGATCTGAAAAGAAAATACTATTTTCAGACACTAAGTGCAATAAATATCGAAAACGTAGGACATGGATCAAAATTTTTTCGTTGTCTTATTTTGTGTCCCTAAAAAACGTGACGTAGTAGTGATTTTTATATGAGATGTTTTGTTTTCAATTTCTGATGTATGGTTTCAAATCTAGCGTGAAAAAGAAATACGAGTGCACCGGTTTTTTTATATACTGATTCGAAACAGCAACTAAAAGCGTGACAGAGTGGTATGAAACAAGACAACGAAAAGAATTTTGACCCATATATCGAGTAATCAGATATGTTCAGGCAATTTGAAAGCTACTAGAAGAAAGTTGTTTTTTGTGAAAGCAAAAACGTGTACTCAGCCTATAATTAAATTTCTTTGTATACATTACATTCTACCATCAACACAAAGTAATTATTGCACGAATAAACTATTATTTTCGAATGCCAAGATACTTTTTAAAAACTTTTTGAGTATTTCTCAAAATTTTGTACATTTTGATCCTTAGATTTTGATGAAAATTGGTAGGCTGGAGGAAGTTCCACCACATTTCCCAAAATGTTTGTATGAAAAATTCCTTTTTGGTTACCGAAAATATATAGGAATCGGGTGACAAAAAAGGAAACATAAGAACTTACTGGGACATTTTGGGAAATGTAGTGAATCTTGCTCAGCATCATTGACTCTTCTTCTTCTCAGTCGATTCCTCATTACTGAGGGTCGTGACCACAGATGTCAAATATACCATAGATCAAGCAAACGTATCTACTTAGCGTGTCAAATGAACTCAGTAAAATCTACTGAGTTGTCCGTCTTTAATCGCAGCTTGCAGCTTTCGGGCGTCAAATTTTTGACGTGAACAAAAACATTAATAATGACTCCTTAAGTAATATTAATTGCAACAACACAAAAAAATATGAATACTCTAGGGCCTGAGACATATTTAAAATCATAGGTAACTAACAACTTCAGTACAAAATCTGACACGCTCGGCCGCCATACAAATGAATGAACTTGTTTCTTCTATCCAAATCTAATTCTGTGGTCGTGACTACCATTCACATTATTGACTCTACCAGCCTATATTTTTTTATCAAAATCGAATCGTTAACACGTTCGCCTCCAGTACTGCTTCACTAAGTGCTAATGCTATACCGATCGATATTACCGTTTTTTAGAACTCCTATGCCAGTGACACGCATGTGTGACCAGAAAGATTGTAATCCTATGCCGGCGACACAACATTAAAGTCTTCACACACTATATCAACCCACTCGACTCAAGTCTATTCATTGAAATTTAAGCCCTGTGATGACACATGAACATATGAATGTTCAAGCTTTAATTTCAAAAAATAATTTAAAGTAGTGTACGACGAGGGGCCTACGCATCGTACACTAGAGGTCAACCCCGACTCGTTTGTCACACAACGACTACACGTTGTCCACGCGGCGCCTATGCGTTTGCCACTCACGTGTATCGAGCAACCATTAACATTGCCCTCTCATTGACACCGCGTTGTCCACTAGTTACCATTGGGTGGATCAACTAGTTGACTACTCATCGTGAGTGTGAGTAGAGTTGCTGCCGCGTTGGTGTGGAGTTGTTATAGTGTGCGAAAACCTTTAGTGTTAAAAATGTTCGTATTTCTAGTCACTGGCACAGGGGTAAGATTTTCAGTTATGGTAGGAATAAGGTTATTTTGATCACGTATGTGTCAATGGCATAGGAGTCAAAAATGTTTGATCACATATCTGTGTCACCGGCGCCGAACTTGTCAAGTTCAAATTTAGTTTTGACATTTTGGCGACGTGGCGTCTGAAAGACAGCTTTTGTATTTAACACATTCGCATCTGATACTGTTTTACAAAGTGCTTATACTAACTATGCCGATAGAAATTATCTGATAGAAATCCTATGCCAGTGACCGAAAAGATTGTACTCCTATGCCGGCGACACAGCACTTGTGTCAAAAACGTTCGTATATCTACGCCACTGGTATAGGAGTGAGAACTTGATTAATGCTAGTGGCAATGGCATAATAATAAGATTACTTTGATCACGTATGTGTATCACTGGCATAGGAGTACAGTTTTTTCGGTCACATACGTGTTAAAATCGCGTCGAAAAATTACGGCTAAATGCGGAAGCGTGCGCCCGCTTTGAGGAGTTCCCACATTATAACAACTCTTAGGTTTAATTTCAAAGTGACCTCTAATGTACGACGTGTAGAATATATCGGGTGTCCCAAGATTATGGGACTTAGATAGGATATTTCGCTGAAAGAATTCTTTATTTTATTTTGAAAAATAAATAATACTGCATTTCTAAAAAAAAAACAAAAAATCTAGTTGTTTCTAGACATCGAAACTATTTTAATACGAAAAACTTTTCCTTCATAATTTTATGATGTCATTCGAAAGAATGGATAAAAAAAAATCTTAAGGAACAATCAAAATTCGAGTAAAATTTAGAAAAAAAAATTTTGTTGGTTCGATTTTCGGGTGAAGCAAATAATTTGAAAAACTACAATTCATTTAAATATTTTTTATGGGTCTTTTTTTTAATACCGCCAACAAGTTATATACATCAAATTAAAGCTTATTAAATACACTATCTTTAAAAAAATATTTAATTGTTGTAGCGTCATGACTACTATGTAAAAACACGACACAAAAAAAATCAAAATCACGAAATTTTCATAAATTTGGTCATAATTAATTATTGGTTGGTTTTAGCAATATGGTGTATACGCAAAATAGGAAGCTTACAGATATGCCTTTAATTTTGTTCAAGAGAGTAATTAGATATATTTAATAGTTCTCGAGATATACTTGATTTTGTAAAACTTGAGATCCACCATCTTTGATTGGCCCCCATTTTTGTTAGGTAGCACTTATAATTGGCAATCTTGCATTTTTGACGTTTTTATAAGCTTACCTAACAACTGTGAAAAGGAAAATTTGTACCTCCTAATTTTAACCATACCTGTCATACAACGGAAATCTTGAAATAGCCCGTATGCCTATTAGCTACCACTTTGAGATGTCTATCATACTTTTTTAACATCCTTATGAATATGTCTAACTACTGTAAAAAGGACACTTGGTACCCCCAAATTATACCGTTTTCTAATTTCAGACCGGCTAGCCCACGGACTAAATCGGTGTCCAAAGACCTTCATTATGATATTCGATAGATTGCTTTTTTACGGTTCCGTAGCCAAAATGGCAAAAACGGAACCCTTATAGATTCGTCATGTGCGTATGTCCATCTTTCAAAGCCAATTTACTCGCAAACTATACATGCTACAGAATTGAAATTTGTTAAGGATATGTGTTGCATAAACCGCTACTGAATTATGATACTATAATGTAAAAAAAAAATTTGGGGTTGGGGCCCTCCATACATGTAACTGAAGGATAGAATTTTTTTTTTCGATGTATATAAGCGTGTGGGGTATCAATAGAAAGATCTGTAAAACTGGCCAAGAGCATGTCGAGCCATCCTCAGTGTAGGGTTCCGTAGGTAGGTCGTATCTTAACACGGATTTCTTAGTAAGATACGACGTTTCGAAAAATATTTCTAAGACATTTTCTTAGACTGCTTGTAACTTTTTTGTTTGTGTGGCAGGTACTGGATCATGGCGTTCAGCCACACTAAAATGTAACTTCTACTGCCTTTCAAATTAAATTGACCAATGAGCACGCGTTATTTATAAAAAACAATTCAGCAATAATTTGTAATAACATGTATTATTCACTGTACTGCACTACAGATTAAATATACAAGTTACATTACACTACGATCTTATACATTTAGTGTGTGGAGACTTTAATGCAGCGTTACGTACGTTGGAAGGAAAACTCAAATGTGCGCAAAAATTTTATGGCATGTTACCACTTCCCAAACTATTACTCCCATAGTTTTATTTGGCAGTATCATCAGATCATCATCATCATGGCAAACTAACGTTATGCAGATGTATCTTTCCTATATTATCAATAATATAAATTATCATGTTCCAATCTAGCCTAACCTAGTTTTAGCAGTACAGTCACGTCTAATAATATGTATACATATCGGAACATAATATGTCAAAGGAATAAGAATCAAAATTGTATACATATTATTAGAGCCGACAATACACTAGATTATTTGCATATTTTGAGATAAATGAGTAGTCCCTGTACTCAAAATGCTACATTAAGTACTGATTTTTCAATCCCCAGATAACAGTAACTGTCAAATAAATGTTAGCTCTATCCTTTTTTGACTGATGACCAGCAATAAGGATGGTAATACTTTTAACTGACGGATACTTTTAACTGAGGATTGAAAAATCAGCCCTAAGAGATGTTGACATAATTATATGCAAAATTATGCTACTTAATTTATGCAAACACGCATATAGTCCATGTTTGTAGATGGCCCATCAAGGAAAGGGTTCATTAAACCAGAAAAATGTATTTTTGCATAGTTTAAGTAGCATAATTATGCATAAAACCAGCGTGACTCAGGCGACCGTAACCATGGTAATAAATAACAGACAGAAAAAAGTTGATTCACCCATATGCATTCCACAAGCTGTCTCATTTTTTTAATTCTCTTTTCTTGGTTATCTAAATGTTTTCTTAGTTCAGAATGAATGCATGCATAATTTCATCAGCAGCCAAGTGATAGTGCCATCAAAGTGGACACATTACTGTGATCGCGATAAAAATGTACGCGACAAATATGACGGAATTTCCACATAGCATTTGATATCTTTGACACATATTGTGAATCATGTTGAAAGATATATTTTTAGTGAACCCTTAATTCAAAGTAAGGGATGGTTGGTCGTGTGGTGACGGCAGTAAGAATACATTTGTCACCACCCCAACTCCTACTGTGGGTGTTGTAAAAGAGTCGACTAAGGGATTGAAGTATCACGGACCATTATTTGATAAAAGATTGATGATGGGCAGCAGCGTCATTGTAGTGGACACATTACTGTGATAGCCAATCCGCTTTTGCCCAGTGTGGAGATAATGGGCATTTCACTCCTAATGCGTCTACACGCATAGTTAATAGGAGAGGCCTACGTCCAGCAGTGGACTATCATAGGCTGATGAATGATGATCAGTGATCGGCACCACTCGTGCCACACGGCGGTATTTCGTGTAAAAAAAATATACGGATATGACTGATATTTTTTTATTTAATACTACTGTGTTACACACACTCGAACATATTTTTTGAAACAAAAACATGACATAATAAATAAAGTTTATTTTAAAGTTACTATAGAAACCACACAGTGTGACACGGGTGGTGCCGATCTCTGATGATGATGATAAAGGGAGGGTTGTGTGTTCCAGCCTCCTTGGCACTGAATAATGTTATAAATTCTAGTTGGAAAAAAAACAAAATGTTGGTCAAAGACCATGTCCAGTATTTTGGATGTTGTTGAATAATAAGGGTTAATACTAATAAATAGCAATAATTTGAACTAAAAATGTATGTGGACATTGTGGACTCAAGGTATAAAGTTTTAAGTTCATAATAAAATCAAGATTCTTCTAAAGGTGCATGCAGACCAAAACGAGCATTCGCTGTTCTATCCTCCACTCTACGAAATCAACTAATCACGATTAGTGTAACAATCGAATTTCGTAAAGTAGGAGGATAGAACAGCGAAATATTATTGTCGTCTTTTGGTCTGCATGCACCCTAAAAGAAGTTCTAAGCGTGTGTTTATGGAATAATGCAAGTTTTTGGGTTAGTTTAAATTTTATCTAGATACTACTGAATAATGGTATGTACACATCCCAATAAAAATGAAAATAGCTTGTGATTCTGAGTGACTACAACATGGTTTTCTTTAAAGCAAAAATTGGCTACAACCATAAACAGAAATGTTGATTTGATAATCGGAATATATATGAATATATTTATCAAAAGGGTTACTCACGTAATTTAAGTTGATAATTGATCGACATGTTTCGATCCATTTAGATATGTTTGAGTCTCACTAATACTAACTAGTATAGTTAAACGGTTAAACTCATATAGTCACTACTCGCAACATGTTTCGGAGGGCCTAGGTCTCAATTAGCAAGCACAGAGCCCACGTTCACCCCTCGCGACTCTGTCTCAAGAAAGTTAATAACTAAATAAATTTATAACCGTAAAACTACCCAACTATAGTCCAAAAGCTCCCAACTATGGTAAAACTAAGTAGAATATTTTCGATTTAGTATAATTATTATATTACTGACTCAGTTGTTACACAAAGTCTCCTCATTAATGATAAAAAAGCTTAGATAAAACCAAAATAAAAGATTTCCATTGATGCTTAATTACGAGTTGAACTTGTGGACCATAGTTGTAGTAGTGGACTATAGTTGTATGGTTTTACGGAACTTCTAGTACTCACCCTCGACAAATTCTATCTTAGGCTGCACTGACTCCTCTCCGATGTCCAACTCCTCCTTCACCGCATGATGATATTGGTCAGCCACATCCGCCGTCCAATCTTCGTAATTATGGTCCTGTATAATAGATTCTATTTCAACATTATGCCCTATTTCTCTATCATCCAAATTCTCGACTTTCACTTGCACTGCTGGATCTATCGCTTCTAAGGTAACTGATATATTTTCCTGACATTCTTCAGTTTGTTCTTGCAAAAACACAGCGTTTAGCGACATTTTTCGTTTTGAACACAGGGCGATTATGTCAGCTTCACATAGTGGATTTTTTGCGTAATGTTGTTTTATTATATTCTTATAGGAGTCAAATTAAAACTATTTCCGTGGCGTAGTTCCACGGATTTCACGAAATACGAAATCGCGATATAACATTGAACGCTGAACGCGATACAACAAAATGGCAACTGCCAACTTCTGAACAACTGTCAAAAAATTAAAAAGTATGAATTAAGCCGCTATTGGACGGCATTAAATTGACGACCCTATTTCAACAAGAAACGAAATTCGTAAATTTCGACGATTTGTCTCTCTCACTCTAATGATGCCTTTGTTTTGAGTGACAAAGAAAAATCCTCGAAATTTACGAATTTCGATTTTCGCGGTAGTAGGCCTGCATCTCCTTTCGCTTCTACGTTCAAGTTTTTCCCGTTGTTCTACTAGGGTGTGGCAAAGAAAAGGTAGTGTAATACAAGCAATAAACAAACAATTCAGATCTATAGTTAATTTACTTCTACTCCTGGGTCGCGTTTTATAAAGTTACATTTTACAATTTCGCTGTATGTCTCTCTAACGCACGCACGTATTTGGCTAGAAAGAGAGGCAAACAGCAAAATTGTAACTTTATAAAACGCGACCCTGTTTTAGGGTTCAAACTTGGATCAAACCGCCTAAAGAGCATAGAAATAGTGTCGTCTAATAGCGGTCTAAATGAACCACCAATAGTAGCTTTCCGCAGATAGAGTACCTTTTAAGCCCGTATTAGACGGTTGGCATCGAGATTTCATTGATTTGATTTAAAAATGTTTGGTTGGTACAGTTGAGTTAAAGAAAAATCACTGAAAATATTTATTTTATACTAAGTATCGTGAGATATTATGAAACACGGTTATACTCATGTTTTCCAAATATCCACGCAACATGTTTCTAGAAACTAACTACACTTAGCTCGTCATCGTAGTCTTTATCGTATTTTAATAAAATGTATTAATTACATGGATTTAGAATATGGATATGGATTTGACAACGTAATAATAATAGCAAGAACGAAAGGGATGGTCTAATGAAACTTTTTACTAGTGGAAGTGAAAAGGAACGATAATCGTCCGTCCTTATCACTGTGCCACTATTTTTTTGTGTGTGTGTGTGTTAGATGCTAAGACTAAGTGCCACACACACAAGTATCTTCTTAGTAGTAAGTGACTATGTCTATCCCTCTTAGTGGCACACTATGTGCGGCCCCTCGATTAATTATTATACTGTTTTGAAAAAAACAAGTCCCAAGGAGTAGATTTTTTTTTCTTGATATTGTGTCAGACAATTCGTAAATGCTAATTAATAAGCTTACTTGAAATAATAGTTTGAACTTTGACTTAAGCGGGCCACAGACGTTCAGTTATAACACTTATAACTGCTCAGTTTTAACTGTTCAGTCAAATCAAGTCAATTTTTAGATCATCAGTTCAACTGCACAGTTTAAAGATTTGCCTACACACGTACGTTTTAACTGAACAGATCTAATGCGTCAGATTCATTGGTAGTCTACTATTTAAGGTCGAGCCACCCCGGACGCCGGAGCCACAGAAATGTCATAGTAGATGGCACACGGCTTGCAAGTCACGCCACGCAAGCGGTGTGCGATCCAATATGACAGTTCCTACACTACAACACGCACGCCACGCACACGCACACACGCACGTGTAACGCATCATCGTGTAGTCGGCCTTTGCAGTCATTTAAGAGCACCACAAAAAATACAGGACGGATGTCATGGATGACACGACTCCGAAACGTGTACCTACATCATAATTTCAGCCGGAACACGTCCACTGCTGGACCAACACCTACCTCAAGGATCTTCACAACGAATAGTCACTCGTCGCCCGCAATCAACTGTTTCTAGTGTGAATGACTATACAATTGGAAATTTTCGTAAATAACTCAAGCAAGACCAGACCACTTAGGGCTTGTCCTTATGTCCATTAATCACGTCATACGATTTTGGCCTGTTTTACTCGCACAACGCATCAGTATTGCGATACAGCGAGAAAACGCTGCCAGCATCCCCTCGGTACAATGCCACAAGGGCCAATCTTAGATATAGGTTAGGTTAGTTAGGTTTTATGTACGTATGTAAATTTGTAGTTATGAAAATAAAAAAAGTAAAGGTAAAGCAATTTAATACGTTTATTTTATATTTATATATTGAAATAATTAGTAATTTAAACAAAAATTATATTTATGAATACGTGTTTATATTTACCCCTTTTAAAGTGGCCGTTAATAGATGTTGCGAACAATGTAAACAAACCGTTCAAAGAGCGTTCGTAATAGCTACTAATAAAATAAATAATAAATAAATACATTGGGATATCTTACACAAATCGATCTAGTCCCACGGTAAGCTCAATTAAGACTTGTGATGTGGGTACCAAGCAACGATATATATATAATAGATAGGAACATATAGATACTTGAATACATGGGCATTTTCACTTCTAGGGAGACCCAATTAGCTTAACTAGAAGTAGAACTAGTGTCCCTAGAAGTGAAAATGCCCACATAGACAGCCACGACGAAAAAATATTTGTGATAGATAAATACACAAATAATGCACTAGCCCGGATTCGAACCCGGAACCTCCAGCTTCGTAGGCAGGGTCACTACCAACTCTTCGCCTCGCTTGGTACTCACATCACAAGCCTTAATTGAGCTTACCGTGGGACTAGGTCGATTTGTGTAAAATATCCCAAGATATTTATTTATTTATTATTTTGTAGTGGTTCTTACAACACATATTTTTACCCCCTTATTCAAAGTCAAAGTCAAATAATGTTTTATTCAAATTGAAATAGCAGCAAACTCTTTTGAATTCATAAACGTTTGTTAACTTAACAAGCCGCTAATAATTATTTGTCCCTTTTGCTCTTATGGACACATTGTTAAGACCGAAATTGACAAACAATTATTAGCGGCTTGTTAAGTTAACAAACGTTTATGAATAAGGGGGTCAGTAAATTTCAGAGCTGTTATACATAGACGGACATGATGAAACTATAATGGTTCCATTTTGGCTACGGATCGGATCCCTTAAAAAGGTGGCAAATTCACATTTTGTATGGTCAGACAACTCTTCGCGCGTACATTTTTAAAATATTCCGCCGACTGCCAGGATTTGTTACACAGAGTTTGTTCATAAGGTGTTTTCAAATTAGTTACCGTAAAACCATACAACTATAGTCCAGTACTACATTGGTACTACAACTATGGTCCACAAGTTCAACTCGGTAACTAAGCATTAATGGAAATCTTTTATTTTGGTTTTATCTAAGTTTTTTTATCATTAAGACTTTGTGTCACAATTGCGTCAATAATACACGGTGCCCATGAAGAAGGGAAAAAAAACCAACAGCGGATTTCTGACCAAATTTGAAGTTTAAAATGTCATATGAAGTTTTCTGGATTGAGTCTATTTTAAGAGAAAATTATATTTTTTCCTAAAACCGTTTTAGCCCGTTACGCTATGATAAACGCATTTTAGGAAACGATTTTGTTACCATGTTGTCTTAGTCCTGTCACACTTGATTGACAGACATCAAATGAACAAACAAAATCTTTAATTACCTAGCAAATAAAAAAAAACTTTTAAAGTGCATTTTTCGCGAGTTTCATTAATAAAATCCTTTTTTTGTGTATTGAGGCATTCAAAATATAAAAAAAAAACTAAAAAAATATTTTTTTTTTGCAGATTTGACCAAAACTCACTTAACATTTTTTGCTTCTTTTAGTCTCAGGAATATGCTGTTAAAATTTTTCCCTTACCTCACGGGCACCTTGTATAATAATGACACTAAATCGAAGACATTTGACTTAGTTTTGGACCATAGTTGGGAGCTATTGGACTATAGTTAGGTAGTTATCGTAGTGAATCCATTGGGTATGCTAGTGTTTATGATATTGATAACGACCAACCTTCCTTATGAGACTAATACCGAAATACCACCGGCTGATCAACATTTCAGTTTTTTCACTTCTCATGCTCTTAAAATGTTATTTTAATCCCTGCATATCGGGACTAAAACTGTTTATTAATCTCTAGGGACTAAAGTATTTTTTTTTTAATTGACGTTGGAAACCCGTAAACAGCCACACTCACGGTGTTCAAGAATAAAGGATAGTCGCCATTTTCAGTGCTCGTGTACGGACCACTTTTGTGCATGCCGTGGATACAACCTCTAAATTTTTTTTTAATTGACTTTGGAAACCCCTAAACAGCCATTTCTGGTGTTTATGATTTTTGAACGAACGATTATTGCCATTGGAAAAAACCTCAAAATGTCAATCGTGTAAAAATATTAAGGAAAATCGTTTTTTTTCTTAATATAGGTACATGTATATTTAATACTTGTTTAATATATGATTAAGATTGAATCCAATTTATTACTTACATATGTTATGTTTTAACCAATTAGCTTCAAAATAGTTTGTAGTTAGCTCCAATTCGTTGGCTAAATATGCAAGTATTTAAAGCGTCATATTTCGAAAAAGGAATACAGATAAAAACTAAAACGCGGAACGAATTTGATTGCTTATTTTTTGTGTTTTTGTCCATAAGTAATATTGTTCAAATCGTATAATTTACGATGATGGCGTTAATATGAAGAAGTATTAACGCCTTACTCCAGAATGAAGAAGAATGCAAAAGAGGTGGTGCAGTGGTGCAAAATATTTTGCCGCCGAAATCTAGTGTAATATTCAAAAGCGTATCAAACTTTTATGGATTGGAAAACTGGAAAGCTAATTAGGTACCAACATCATTTATGAAAGGCGTATTTCTGACATATTTTGATGAAAAATCTAAGAAATATCAAGCGTCATCACCTTGTAGCATATATTCCATGCTTAAAACCACACTGCAACTAAACCATATAACTTGATAAAGTTTGCGAACTTATCGTCAAGTGGCCATGTTCCGAAGAAATCGGAAGTTTTGACATCGCAGAACATATAATTTTTTTGTTTCTTACTTGTTCTTTCTGTTAATAAATACTGAGATTTATTCCTCGCATTCTAAGTGAAAAGTAGAGTGTTTAATTCGGGACTAAACAGCCATAATGACACTCGAACTACATCCACCCTCGCTACGCTCGGGTGGATAAATATCTCGTGTCATAATGGCCTGTTTTAGTCCCTCGTTGAACAATCTACTATTTCTTTCGAGATTTCGATATGGGACCCATAAGGAAAGTTGTTCGTTATCACAGATCGGACAAATTTGCGTCCTTGTTCGCAATAATATGAACATGACTACAAAGTTGAATAAATTATTAACTAAACGAATAATTTTCTGAAATTTTATGTCGAAGCTTTAAGATGATTATTTACAAAGGTTTTCATAGCTACCAGTGTCAAATAGGTATTTTTTTGAAAATGATTAAATGATTAATTATTTAATCAATTTTGGAGTCATGTCCTAATTATTGCGAACATTGATGCACATTTGTCCATATCTGGTTATCACGAACACATGCATACCCTAATCGGTATCTAATTTGAAAACAGCCTGTATAATATTTATAATACACTTATGCGGGACTCCTTATATAAATTCACATCACATTTTTTTTTTACACTTGGCACTCGAAAGATATTCCTTCTTCTTTTGAACGAACGTAAGAAACTTTTATGTAGGTATATGGTATTTTTTAATACATGGTAATATTTACTCACGTAATTCAAGTCGAAGATTGATGTTATACATGTGTCGACCCATTAAGAGGGCCCTCGCCCGGAGCATTCTCGGCCATGAAACCGAAGGTGTTCCGGACGAGGACCCTCTTAATGTGTTGAAACTAGAGATGCAACGGATAGTGGATTGGCCGGATACCGGATATTCGGCCTGACCACCGGCCGAATATTCGGTATCCGGCCGCCGAATATTCGGCCGGCGGTACTATACCTACTTTTTGAGTTTAGCAGGGGGCTCATTGTGCAAGTTTTGACTCTTTTGACCTGTTTTGTAGCTCGCGAAGTCCTGACATTTCTTGTTACCGAATATGGCTATAATTTACCTACCTACTATTTTTAAGTTACAAGAAAAAAAAGTGTTGCAAGTTGGGTAGGTCAGAGATTGGGCTATAGAAAAGAGGCTATGAGGTATATGTATATGCTATATTCTGCTATAACAATCTACTCTGTTATCAAGGCAGGCGGTGACTTAAAGCCGACTATATGGGCTCCTGTAAATGTCCTCACAAGATTAGAGAAGAGGCAGTCAGGGGTGTAGGCCGCTCAAAAGAGCAAAGAAGTATACTCCGCTTTCTGCGCAGTGGTAATAGTAAAAATGTAAAAGCATTTATTTGTTTGGCTTATATTAGTTACTGCATCAACTCACGAGTCTTGTGACTTACGCAAATTTACAGTTCTACCCCTGTAGTCCTGTGAGTATTATAGTACTATGAGTTTTCAAGTATCGGTTACGTTAGGTTGTAAAGTACTCTATCGCGCTCGCACTTATTTATTGTTGCGAACACGATAGTCTGCTTTTCGTATCGAGCAAAACCTAACGTACTTGCTAAGCTCAAGGACTTTATGGTACAGCTACTGGCGCATATAGTTCTGGCGACTCCTCTCCGGACGGCTAATGAAGGCAAACCGCCTCACGCCGGAGACGGAGATCGACCGACTAAATTCGTAAAGGATCAGAGGAGTTATGGGAGCAAAACTTTAACAAAATTTGTCAAGTGGACATGAAAGAGCACACACATCCATAAAATATACGTATCTTCACACTTAAACATTGTTGGTTCAAGGTTTTGACATAGGCAATAAAATTAGATACGGTACAATAATATTCGTATGTTTTCTGGCTAAAGTATTCCTATATGTACATTTTTAACGTTTTCTTAAAGTGCACCCTAGACGTGTGCGCCGATGTCAAAATGGTCGGCGGCGGCGTTTGCCAAAAAGTCGGCGGCGGCGGCGTGATTTCGGCGTGAAATCGGCGTGAAGGTCACGTGAATATAAAAGCGGAATTAGATCGTATTCTTTGTTATAATTGAGATAAATACAATATAAATGTTCAATAAACACCACTAATGACCACCTTAACCACCATCTGATCAATAGATAACAGTTTTCTCTTCCGATCATGTTCTTAAACTTGTCCACGAAATTAAGTAGCCATCGTAAAATCAGTCTCCCCTGTTCCACAATAGTCCCATGTAGTTCTAACAGCCATGGGACCGTAAATTAATTCATTTTATGTTTAACAATCCAATATCCAGAAGCATTAGATTAAAAGTCGTCAAAATCAAAATAACTTCAGATAATGCGTAATACAAAAGTTCACGCCCAAAAAAGACTGATCTTCCGAGACGATCTTAACAATATTATGCGGGTCAAGGCACGAGGAGAGTTGACAGACGAGTTTGAGGTCGTTGCTGGTCTTAAGCAAGGGGATGCGCTGTCGCCCATGCTGTTCAACTTGGCACTCGAGTACGTCATACGAAGAATAGAATGGCTAGACGGCGGAGTCATGTTGAACGGTCTGCATAAGATAGTTGGGTACGCGAATGATCTCGCCTTGCTTGAAGAGAACAAGAGGACTGTTGTGGAGAGGGCTAGGGCCCTTGCGGAAGAGGGCTTGCCAGTCGGACTCAAAATCAGCAAGGAAAAGACCGTGTATCTGTACATGCAGAGGCACAGGAATGTCCTGGAGCCTAGAGAAGACCTGAATGTGGATGATGTATCCTATCAAGGGGTAGAGAAGTTCAATTACCTGGGCTGCGTGGTAAATGACACAAACTGTAGGGAAGAGGAGATTGAACTTCGCATCCAGGGCGCCCTTAGATGCACAGCAGCTCTCCATAAGGTGTTAGTGCCAAGATTCTGCACCGGAGGACCAAGATTTGCATCATTAGACAACATCGACAAGACTATCATTAGACCGATCTTAATGTATGGATGCGAGGCGTGGACGCTCACCTTGAAAGAAGAGAATAAGCTCCTTGTTGCGGAGAGAAAAATCTTCCGCAAAATTCTCGGACCTACCCAGAGATCTGACGGTAGTTGGAGAATCCGAAAAAACCAAGAGTTGGAGGACATCATTTCTGAGCCCAACATCATTAGCGAGATTAAATCCGCAAAGCTTCGCTAGCTCGGACATGTGCTTAGGATGCCAGTTGGCAGAGCGGTGAAGAAGGCCTTCCTAGGAAGACCTAGTGGACGCAGACCGGTTGGTAGGCCAAGATACCGCTGGAAAGACGACGTGGAGAAGGACCTACGCGCCCTGAATGCGGAGAACTGGGAGGAGATCGCCCAGAACCGGACGCATTGGCGCCAACTCGTATTGGAGGCCAAGATCCACTTTGGGTCGCTGAGCCAGCGGAGTAAGTAAGTAAGTAAGTATCGGTATTGTAATTTAGTTAAGACCCATTGGGAAACTAAATGACCCAAAATGGTAAAATAAGAAGAAACACTGCTAAAATTGAAGTACCTTGAATTGAAGTTTCAGTAATTCTACGACTCTCAACATTCCTATTTCAATCTCGTAGGGAACTCCTCTTCCCATCAATTAAATAGGTCATTGAGTGATCTTTTTACTAAGCCTATAGTTACCTACCACTTTAGAGCCGTAAGTAACACTTAGTCGAAGAATTTAGTTTTGAAATATAAGTACTGCGGGATATTCATCATCATCATCATATCAGACAATATGCCGTGAATGTTTAAGGTTTTGCGAGATGATGGATGATAGGTTGTCCAGCACTTGTGTAACCAGTACTTAACAGCTTACCTTGTATGTTATCCATGGGTATTAGTACTTATCATGTACATTGTTCCTTTTTTGTGTATTGTTTTATTTCTCGGTGTATTGGCTTGTCTGTAATGCCGTGTAAATATGTTTGTTTGTTAAATAAATAAATAAATAAATCAGCCGAAAGACATCCACTGCTGAACATAGCCCTCTCCCAACGATTGCCACAATGATCGGTCCTGCGCCACCCGCATCCAGCGGACTCCTGCGACCTTCACCAGGTCATCAGACCACCTTGTGGGGGCCTACCCACGCTACGCCTTCCGGTACGTGGCCGCCACTCAAGAACCTTACCGCCTCAACGGCCATCGGTTCTACGCGCAATGTGCCCCGCCCACTGCCACTTCAGTTTAGCGATTCGGAGAGCTATTTCGGTTGCTTTGGTTCTGCTGCGGATGGTCTCATTTTTAATCCGATCACGCAGAGAGACTCCTAGCATAGCCCTCTCCATTGCCCTTTGGGTGACTTTGAGCCTTCTTATGTGGTATGTTCTTCCCAGTGCTATGGTATGGGTTTCGAATACCGGTCTTGGAGACGAATTGGACGCTACAATATAAGTACCAGTAGTCTACTTGGCTTACTTGTTCTACTGTTTGTTGGTTACTTGTTCTTTGGACACATAACCCACAAACTTGGAAGACCTGCAAAAACGTATTGTCTCGGGAAAGTTTAAAAGGAAAAGACCGAGCTCCATGCACTAGACAGACCGGATCCGCACCACACTCAACATTCAGGTTGCTGAAGCGGTCCACGCTGCCGAAGATGGGGGCTGTTGGCGGAAGATCGTAAAAGAGAAATTGATGCCTTGATAATCACGATCATCCCCCTGCATTGTGGTATCGGCGCAAGGAGGAAAATTCTACTTGGTACCGCTGGAAATAGTGTACATATAGTATTTGATTATTAATAGTATTTAACCCATAAGAAATAAGTCTGTTATTCAGTCAAGGCCACGCCGATTTCACGCCGACCAGTAGTCGGCGGCGGCGGCGTGGCGAAAAAGGTCGGCGGCGGCGTGACGCCGGCGCGGCGCACACGTCTAGTGCACCCATTGTTCCGATCACTGAATGTATTACCTACTGTTACTGTGACTCTTCTATAACATTTTATGTTCTCTTCGTTACCCCAAAATCAAGCAAATTTACTATCCGGTATCCGGCCGGATAGTAAGTCACTATCCGGTATCCGGCCAGACACGCCGGATACCGGATAGTTGCCGAATATTCGGTGCATCTCTAGTTGAAACATGACGAATAATCGACTTAAATTACGTGAATAACCCGGTTCGATATACAGGCTGACTTTTTATTCACCGTTTAAAATTTCGATGGTTAATTCTGAGGTCATATTAATGACCTTTTACTATGGGACCGACATCCGATTCTAGAAAACAATAATCTGGGTCGCGTTTAATAAAATTACATTTTACAATTTCGCTGTTTGCCTCTCTAACGCACGCACATATTGGCTAGAAAGAGAGGCAAACAGCAAAATTGTAAATTTTAACTTTATAAAACGCGATCCTGACATTCCATTCATTTCTGCATACTCTAATCTAAGGGGTTTGTAGTGAAGTTTAGCCGGTGAATACAAAATTACCCTATCTTTGACTCTCACGTTATAATACAACAAGGTTTTTTGATTCTTTTTCTGTCACTGTGGGGCGGTGAGATGGCAGCACTGCGGCGTAAGGTCCAACGAATTGTCAAAATAAATACGCGATTTTTTTTTCTGTACATTTTATGTTTTATTTATACTTAAAACCATTATTAGGAATAGGTACTGTTTTCTGAAATAAATAAAAAATCTGTTCCAAGTCGATTCCTGTAAAAGATCTTGTAATTTTCTTCAGTACCAGTGACTTTGATTTTGACTTTGACAGGATAAGTTACAATCCATAGCAATTCGGATAAGTTTCAACTCTACTCAGAGGAGTAAAGTACTCGATCTTCAGTTCCTCAACCGTTTTCTACTAGAAATCCGTTACAAAATCGAATATCGATATTTTATGTTCACACCTATGAATCTGACAGGTGCATTAACCTCACGCCTACGTGGCGCCACCTGGTGGCAGAAAAAATACCGAAATCTAAGAAAGATTTAACAATGTTTTATTTTATCAAAATATTCTTGTCCCATCCCCATTATTGAAGCTCACGTCTCATATCCTGTTTTTCCACGTTTTAATTTTTCTCAGCATGCGTCTGCAAATGCCGATTAAAGTTGTATTTATCTCTAAAACCTTTATTACATATATCACAAGTGTGAGCGTCCCAGTGTTGTCTTTGGTGGCGTCGCAATTCCCTTTTCAGCGCGAACTGTTCGTTGCAAACTTTGCAGATTATTTTTTTAACCCTAGCGTGTGTCTCTTCGTGCCTTCGCCTCACGCCACCCTGTTTAAACGCCCTACCACATCCTGCCCTGCAAGGATACGGCCGCACATTCGTGTGAACTCGAGTATGAGTAACTAACGAAGTTTTGCAGCTAAACTTCTTCGAACAGGTTCCGCACTCGAAGGGTTTCTCACCAGTGTGTATGAGCATATGAGACGTCAAATGCCCTTTTTGAGTGAACTGTCTTTCGCATACGGAGCAGTTGTAAGGCTTGATCCCTGAATGTATGAGTTCGTGTCTATTTAAATCTGCGTTTGTCAGGAAATGCTTTCCGCATATTTCGCATACGCGTGGGCTTTCACCTGTGTGTAACCGATTATGGCTTTCGAGTTGGAACTTCTGTACGAAGCTCTGTCCGCAAGTTTTGCATACAAACGGTCTGTCTCCAGTATGATTCCGCTCATGAATTATCAGCTTATACATGTGTATGAATTTCTTGGAGCAAAACTTGCAAGGATATTGTTTCGCCGCTTCCCCTTTATGCAAAAGCCCGTGGAGCTTCAATTGCGTTTTCTCTCTAAACGTCTTCTTACAGATATCGCACGAAAACGGCTTATCCTCTGTATGAATCCTTTCATGCTTGATCAAATGGCTGGAACACCTAAACACTTTCTTACAGATTTGGCAACTATATGGTTTCTCCCCAGTGTGTATCCTCTCATGAGCGGCAGCGTAAGTTTCACAGGAGAACGTTTTATCACAAATATGGCAATAAAACGGCTTTTTATACAAATGGTAGTTAATATGGCCTATCAAGTACTTTTTAACTTTGAAAGTCTTACTACAGAGATCGCATGTGTACTCTCCTGTTTCCTCTTCGACGGTTGGCACCTTCTGTTTTTTTCCTCTCGCCTTGAACCTTCTTCTAGTGGCCTCTACTAGAAGAGGAGAGGAGAGTCGGGAAGCATGTAGTATGATATCTTTGTCGGAGGGTTCCCAATTGGATTGCGCCAATTTGTCCGGTACAATTAACTCTTCGAAGGAAGTGCCTGGTTCCTCTTTACATGGTATATCTTCGAATGGTGTTTCTGAAATACATTAAAGCGTATAAATACTGATACAAGTAACTCATAACTTAAGTCCAGAGCCCGGATTTCCCACGGCAAAACAAAACACTATCGTAATATTTGTAATCCAACCAGTAAGAGAAACATAATTTTATCGAGATCGATAATTGTGTACGAAAACAGTCACCAAGTAATAGTTATTTGTTATACAAGGGTGCAAAGTTGTATTTTACCCGCGAGTATGAAATTTTAACATACGAGAAGTAAAATACATTTGCACCCGTGTGTAACACAAAACTTTTTCCCTCACTATAGCGAGGAAACTCAAAAAAGGTAATTATTTGTTCACATTACAATCATCATCGGGTTAGTGATAATAATTTTCCAAATGCATCATGTATTTAATGCAAGATTTTGTCGCAGTAAACTTACCACGAAAAAGTAAACGCAGCACGATTTTAACACATTCCTGTAGTTGCACACCAACGCCAATGCATTATTAAATCATTCTCATTCATTATTTTTACAAAATTATAACAGAACACCCTGAAAGTTGTTTAGTTTACTATTTTTATGCGTGTTCGAGTCGGTAAATAAAGATTATAACCTATAATATTCTTTGACAATTTTGACGTTGACATTTTCTGCGTTTTGTGATTGCATCTAGTCATCTTATCGTCAGTCACTAAAACAATTGTTACTTATGGAATTTTAGGATTTATATGTTAAAATCATCATATTATATAAAGGTTTGTATTTTACACTAAATTCTCAAACAAATTATTTAATTATCATTAATATGGAACAATTTCCATGAGCATTTTACGTTTTGTTATTCCAAAACCAAAGTCATTACTTTGCCACACAAGTGAATAATATGCGTTTTTACACGTTCGTATTAAAGGATAAACGAGCACTTTACGAGCTAGTGAGGGGAAAAATAAATTACGTATTATGTTGTTATTTTATAAAGCTCCTTTGGCAACAAGTGAAGTTGAATGTACCTACATCTACGAACAAATAAAACATGGAAGCCGCACGCCATATTAAATTGCCTTTCAAAATCGGTCCTGAATTTTAGTTGACAAGTGTCACCCCGTCTTCAACGAATCAAACGTATCGAATGTCAATATCAACCTATAAAAAATTAAGCCGCCATTTAAAAGTAGTTGTTTAATTGGCTATATTCTATAAACATTTGTCAAAGATGTTGCGCCGAAATATGCGCGGAGTTAAGAAAAGCGCCATGTCCGGCCCATCTTGGCACAATTGAACAATTGCTTTTGGGGGCATTTTTGAGCTGGCGTTAGACGTCCATGTTATATATGGTCGCAGACCTACATCCATAATATATTATGTACATAAATGGATTACATGTACATATATATTGACCTGTAACCATTGTTAAAAATAAATTTTCATTTTCATTCATATTCATTTAGGGTTCGGCTCCACTGACGCAGAGCTATGGGAGCTCGGCCAATGAGACGGCATCACAGTGTTCCGAATTCGAATTTGAAGAATGTAATTGGTCAATTTTGCACAGCACCGCTCCGCTTCGCGTCAGTGGAGCCGCACCCTTAGAATGATAAACGAAACTATGTACTCCCAGAGAATTAAAAAAATGAATTATTATCTATTCCTATCAAAGTCAGCCACAGCGGGTGCGAGTGCAATACGTGAGCGTATGTTTAAACTTCAAATGCATTTTACTCTGTCTCACGCATTACAGGATTAATTAAAATAGGTCATTGACGTAATTTAAGACTAAAATCGGCCATTAAGAGGATCCTCATCTGGAGCGCCAACGGCCAAAGTTAGACGTATACTGCGGGCTTACGCCTTCCTAGAACGGGTACTATCACTATAGTTGCCGATATCTAGAGACTTATCCATTAATCACGTCATACTGTATAGGGGGCGGGGGGTCAAGAAAAAGTCACTAATTATCACCATAGGGAAGGGGGTTCATTGGACAAATTACGTGTAATTTTTGTTCCTCTCTGCTGAACAGCACTATAGCTAGTAAAAAAAAAATCTTCTCTTTAAGATCACTCTTTAAATATAACCAGATGTCAAACCCGAACAAAACTTATTGAAAAAACATTGGCAATAAATTACACGTCATATTGGCTAGGAGGGTCCTGGAAAAACACTAAATATCACCATGGGGGAGGGAGCAGTGCCGGATTTACCAGTAGGCCAAGTAGGCCATGGCCTAGAGCGGCAGATTTTAGGGGCGGCAGATTTGGCAGCAAAAAAAAATTTTTTTTGGTGTCAATAATATAATTTGGCAGATTTTACAAGCGGCAGAGTCATCATCATCAGCCTATAATAGTCCACTGCTGGATGTAGGCCTCTCCTATTAACTATGCGTATAAACGCATTAGGAGGTAAATGCCCATAATCGCCACGCTGGGCAAGCGGATTGGCGATCGCAGTAATGTGTCCTCTATGATGACGCTGCTGCCCATCATCAATCTTTTATCAAATAGTGGTCAGTGACACTTCAATCCCTTAGTCGACTTTTACGACACCCGCAGGAGGAGTTGGGGTGGTGACAAATATATTCTTATTGCCGTCACCACAGCGGCAGAGTAGAAGCGAACTATTTTAAACTTCGGCCGTGGCGGCAGAATTATACAGGATGGAACATAGTACCAACATCGAAATATCTATGAAATAATGTAAACCCTCATACAAAGTGAGTGATTAGTACAGTTCAATAGCATGGAAAAGTCAATTTTAACCAACATACTCGTACTGTGACAGATACAGTGGTTAGTGTTTATACGAAAAGACTGGGGTTGTGCTTTGTATGATCATTAATAACAACATGCGACTCTACCCATACCACCCAAACTCTAGAAAGCGGTCCTTGAATTTGCAAAATAAAAAAGTTCTACAAAAATTAAAAATCTGTCTGAGCATTAAACCATTCAATAAATTTCAACTGGGATTTTATTTACTTTTCGGCTATGATGCAATATGATGTATACGTTCGGTTGAGAGGACTTTCGGGTTATGGAGCTTAATACAGTGGTTTGGTCCGGTTTCCAACAAATGCTCGGCCACAACAGATTTATTAGTTTAAGGCTTTTTAACAGCCGTGATATATTATGTTCCTTTACCTTTTCCGCTACGGTGCGTTTGGTTTCCCCAATATAGGAACTACCACAGCTAATAATCAAGACCAAGTTCGAAAAACCCGCGCAGCTCGAAGGTGTTGATACATTTTCTCGCCAGTCTGCCTGTGACCGCGGGTGTAACGTCACGTAAAAATAAACGTAAGTTTACGCGATTAAGACTCCTAATAAAAAGCTTCGTACATTAGTAAAACTAAGGGAATTCTGAAGTCGTAGGAAGTAGGTATTTTCCAAACTGCAATGTATAGCGAATCAAAAGCAAATGTTGTTTGCGAGTGAGCGTTGTAAAGTACTAAAAAAAATATTTTAACTAACTATAAAAACCGAGTTGAAATTTATTAAATGGTTTAAACTGATTTTTAATTTTTGAATGTTAGCACTTCTTTATTTTCCCAATTTAAGGACCGCTATATATAGTTTGTGTGGTAAGGGTAGAGTCGTATATTATTATTAATTTCCATACAAAGTACAACCCCAGTGTCTTCGCATAAACTCTAATCTACCACTGTAGTCCGTGGGCTACTCGGCCTGAAATTAGAAAACGGTATAATTTGGGGGTACCAAGTGTCCTTTTTACAGTAGTTAGACATATTCATAAGGATGTTAAAAAAGTATGATAGACATCTCAAAGTGGTAGCTAATAGGCATACGGGCTATTTCAAGATTTCCGTTGTATGAAAGGTATGGTTAAAATTAGGAGTTACAAATTTTCCTTTTCACGGCTGTTAGGTAAGCTTATAAAAACGTCAAAAATGCAAGATTGCCGTTTATAAGTGCTACCTAACAAAAATGGGGGCCAATCAAAGATGGTGGATCTCAAGTTTTACAAAATCAAGTATATCTCGAGAACTATGAAATATATCTAATTACTCTCTTGAACAAAATTAAAGGCATATCTGCAAGCTTCATATTTTGCATACACACCATATTGCTAAAACCAACCAATAATTAATTATGACCAAATTTATGAAAATTTCGTGATTTTGATTTTTTTTGTGTCGTGTTTTTACATAGTAGTCATGACGCTAGAAAAATTAAATATTTTTTTAAAGATAGTGTATTTAATAAGCTTTAATTTGATGTATGTAACTTGTTGGCGGTATTTAAAAAAAGACCCATAAAAAAAAATTTAAATAAATTGTAGTCATTATCCACCGTATACTTAGTGATTTAAGAGGCGATTTTTTTATATTTTTCAATCTTGGTTATTTGAAATAAGCACTATTATTTACGAGTGGCACTTCCATCGCCTCTTAAATCACTAAGTATACGGTGGATAATGACTACAATTTATTTAAATATTTTTTTATGGGTCTTTTTTTTAATCACGCTAACAAGTTACATACATCAAATTAAAGCTTATTAAATACACTATCTTTAAAAAAATATTTAATTTTTCTAGCGTGATGACTACTATGTAAAAACACGACATAAAAAAAATCAAAATCACGAAATTTTCATAATTTTGGTCATAATTAATTAATGGTTGGTTTTAGCAATATGGTGTATATGCAAAATATGAAGCTTACAGATATGCCTTTAATATTGTTCAAGAGAGTAATTAGATATATTTAATAGTTCTCGAGATATACTTGATTTTGTAAAACTTGAGATCCACCATTTTTGATTGGCTCCCATTTTTGTTAGGTAGCACTTATAAATGGCAATCTTGCATTTTTGACGTTTTTATAAGCTTACTTAACAGCCGTGAAAAGGAAAATTTGTAGTTCCTAATTTTAACCATACCTGTCATACAACGGAAATCTTGAAATAGCCCGTATGCCTATTAGCTACCACTTTGAGATGTCTATCATACTTTTTTAACATCCTTATGAATATGTTTAACTACTGTAAAAAGAACACTTGGTACCCCCAAATTATACCGTTTTCTAATTTCAGACCGACTAGCCCACGGACTACTGTATCGGTTATTGTATGTTGGCTAGGCGTCCATCCCTCCACTGTCACACCAGCTAAAACTTCGCTTACTGTACAAAGTAAGAAAAGGCCTGCTACCGCGAACACCAAAGTTCGTAAATTTCGGGGATTTGTATCCGTCACTCTAATGACGCCTTCATTGCCTGAAATTTGAAATTTGTGGATTTCGTAATTCGCAGTAGGGATGCTGGATTTCCTCTCCTGCCACGAACGCTCCGGTAGTACACACACACGGCTGTGAAAAGAAATACCTGCCAAAGTGTCCAACGACTAATGTAATGTACGAAGCTTTTTTCCTAAGAAAATATTCAAATTAGCACAGTGGATAGGGGCGGCAAAATATAAATGGCCTACAGGCGGCAAATTTCTAAATCCGGCACTGGGAGGGAGGGGTCCAAAACAGGCCAAAATCAAATGACGTGATTAATGGACAAACCCTAAGAATAAATTTTGATTAGCAATTATACACCGTGTTTTTATTGATTTCCGTTAAATTTAAGGGAAGCTTATTTAGGACAAAAATAATCAATTTCTCTAAGAAACGAGTGTCTAACTTTTACTGTTATTGAGTTATTAAAAAAATAAGTTTAATGACTGAACAAGTGTATTGCAACCTTTATTACATCCTAATGTTACTTATTATGACATGTGCCGTCAGCAGCCGTCAGTCGCCTGAGATCTTATTCTTAAGGTTCTCTTTCACTTGCCATTACAATTATTATGTATGAAAACGAAAAAAAAAATTTTTTTACGAAATTAACAAAAGCCGATATACCAGGCAACTTCTATTAATGTCCCAAGTAACCTGTCCAATTTAACGGAAATAAATAAAACACGGTGTATATATGATCTTAGATTATCGGAAAAATTTTGAGTCCTACTCAACGTCCTACTCCATCACATTAATAAATTATTAATCTATAAGTGTCAAAAAATCATTCTTAGAAATCAGCAACTATAGTTTGTTTGTGTCCACTATGATGCTGCTGCTGCCCATCATCAATCTTCAATAAATAGTCAGTGACACTTTAATCCCTTAGTCGAAACTTACGACACCCGCGGGAAGAGTTGAAGTAGTAACAAATTTATTATGCCGTCAACATGCGGCTCAAAAAGGAAAGGAAATACCAGGGGCTAGACACTTTCTTTGTACGGGTCAATTCCCTTAGATAGCGGTTCCATCTGCTTTGCAGATCCAAAAATAGGCACGCACACATGCACCCGTTGTTTAGCGTACGTGTGTGCGTGCCTGTTACTACTACGTGTAGCCCTAATTGTTACCAATAGATGTCACTGTTTGTTCAAATTTATTAAAATATTTAGTATTTTATTAAATTTTACTATTTAGAGGTAGGTATAAAAATAATAAATATTTTTAATAACTTAAAGTAGTATTTATTAATTAATAGGTTACCAAAATTTTATTATGTGTGAAATATTGAACGACCACTAATGATGACGCCATAAAATCTAACAAAAAAACGACCACTAATTTGTCGTTGAAGTCAAGATGAAGTTTGAAAGAGTTTTGGCATTGCACATGTAAAAAAGTAATGTTTTCTTTGCTTTTCTTCGCTTTTTACGTTGAGTTGAACTTATTCCTCCGTAAAAGTTTCTGTATTTAACTGCTCCGCTGTTTTCTGTTGTGTTAAACATTATCAATTGTGCGAAATAGACGCTTATTTGTTCGCGATATTGACGCTTTTAATTTTGTGTTTTGCTTAAAGCACAATTTTGTGTTATGCGGTTATTTTTGTATTGATTGTGCGAAATAGACGCTTTGTTCGCGATATTGACGCTTATATTTTACAAAAATAGAAAATAATGAAAACTATAAAATTTGTGTTTTATTTTATTCTTCCTATAGGTATATATATAATTTTTTTTTGGGTAACGAGTTATTTTGTTTTGGTTTTCAAGTGTGTTATATTTTAAAAATGTAGAGAAACTTAAAAACCAGAACAAAATAACTCGTTACTCGTAACTAATCATTAGCAGGCTATGACTGTGTATACATATTAATGGGTGTATACATGATTAGTTCCGGAACGAATTTAAAGATGGTGCTTCAACCATGCATGCAAGAAAATTCCACAAGAGGGCTCTCTTTATCATATATATTACTTTACTCTTTGGGAAATACCCAGGTCCAAAAAGGATTGCAAGGTGTGCATTTATTTTATAGTAATAGAAAAAAAATAATGAATGTATTGTGAATACACAAATCAAATTATTTATTAACTAAATATTTTGATTTGTGCTTTTATTTTTTCCCCAATAGTCACACTACTTAATACTATATAAATTGAGTCAATCACTTTTTTTTATTTGTTATTCTGTCACATCACCCAGGGGATAACAGTGGGATAGTTTGTTAGAAGAAAGTATTATGGACACTCTACTACCATGATGAGTGGATAATCCACCTTGGAAAGGCCACATAACTGTCAAAAAATTCAAACCTTTGTCAATTTGAATGCTGCTAAACTGTGATTTTAAGGGTGACCCAGGAGAACGTAACCATGGCAACGAGTGACATAAAAAAGTGATTGACCCAATTATAAATATTGGATGTCATATACCAAAGAAAAAAACAACCAAGATCACCAATGTCCGAGGTGAGGATCAAATCAAACCCACATGCTCAGTGATATATGACATCCAATATTTATAAAAAAAAAATATTTAAATGTGTTCCATTGTTACCTGTCAACCATTCCCTTTGCCACGAAAAGTGCATGTTGATAACAATCACTAATTATTATAAATAGATAAAAATTACCATTAAGAGTTTCAGGTTCCTGCACCTCTGTCCTAAGCAAGCCTTGATCGCAGGATTCATCCCAGTGTGGCTCTTCCTTTATAAAACAAAATAACATTGATTAGCTGGCTACTGACAATATTAAATTTATTCACACAATCAATAGAACTATGGGCTTTTTTGTATAATCAGAACCAAGTCAAATGATTCTCAAAGTCAGATGATTGTGTGTTGTCAGATTTTGTACTTTGACAACACACAATCACTATAGGGCTTGTCCATTAATCACTACGCACAAGTGATGGGAAAAAACTTTTTTGCCAACTACGAGGTAAATATCCGCGAAGCTTTTTTTTTCCTTTCTGGCTTTACTCCTTGCTTGTTTCCACAGCAAGGTGAATTTGCCAATGTCAAAGAGATTGTTGTTTAAAACTCAGTTCAGGGTTTGACATCTGGTTATGTTTAAAAAAAAGTATAGGTTATAGGTATGTATATTTATTTTATTGGCTGTTATTGTATATTGTATGTTTATTTTATTTGTATTTATGTTATTGTAATACTGTAATAAGAGAGAGTAACAAAGAACTACACGTGATTTGTCGATGAGCACCCCTCCCCTATGGTGATAATTGGTGATTTTTTCGTGCCCCTTTTTTTACCCCCCACCTCCCCCTATACAGTATGATGTGATTAATGGACAAGCCCATAGTGGTTCCTGGCATTCAAAGTGTTAAACTTAGATATAGATTTAAGAACTATACTAAAATGCTTAAGGATATGATAATTAATGATTATACAGTGTGAGTGTTTAAAATGTGCATAACAAAAAATGTAGGTTAATTTTATCAATGACAAAATTATAAATAAAAAAATGTCCTAATTTTTGGATTTTGTATATTTTTATGATAATTAAGGTGCACACTGCGTGCATGTATGGAGTAGTTGTGCAATGCACAAGTCAATTGTTTAGTTAGCTAGCAGCATGGTAATTTTATGGTTCGAACGCTAATGTTAGCTTTTTTTTAACTCATACAAAACCGAAAAATTGAGGTAATTTTTTTTCAGTTTTTTTGTCAATAAAATTAAGTGTACTGTGTTTCATTTTTCGTTGTGCTTTTTACAAAGATTCGCACTGTATTAACCACTCTCTACAATATCTATAATTTACAATATGTACCTTCACACACACCATCTCCAAATGGACTTCACAGTCTCTCTCTACAAACCCCCTTTCTTCTCTGGAATCTTCGTTAAAACGTGTTTCTGGTTCTTTATCCTCATCGCAGTTAAGTTCCCGCTTAACTTCTGGGTTTATTTCATCCATAATCAACGCTGATCCTTTTTCAGCCTCTAGAAACAACTATTCTCTTTAAATATTTGTTCGAATCTTTTAAAGAGTGTATGGTAAACAGCTTTATATCAATGCCAACATGCTTTTGATTATTGGCTTTGTAAGAAATAGACGTGGAAACATTTTTTTTTTAGTGAAAAATAACTAAAAGCCCTAAAAGGATGAATAATAATGACGGAGCCTACAGAGGACGAAAATAGCCAAGATCCAAGATCGATTGTCACTTGTCAATTTGACACATAAGATCAATACCCTTGCTAAACCAATCAAATTTATCCACAGAATACAAATTATGAACGGTCAGTCATCTATCTATTAAGCCCGTATTAGACGTCAGACAACAAATCTCCCAACCCATGTCTCGCATGAGGGATTCTTATTTTATTCGAATAAAGATTCGCATGTCGTATAAATTCTTTGATTATGATTTTATGATATTAAATGGCTCGTATTATACTTTTTGATCAAGAGGTCAATATGTGTGTTTGTACACACTACGTGAAACGGAACGTCAAGAGACATTCATTTTCATTTGACATTTTACGAATACGAAAAATAACGGCCGATTTGATACTAACTTGAGTTGAAGCTAAGCGCTACAAATACACTTTATTTCGTGTTATTTCCACTGATTTTGTGTTTTGATGAGAGAGTTATGTGATATAGTTAGGTTCTAAAATGGAAGCGAACGATTTTGTTGCGAAACTGAAGGCCGAAGGCTCTGACAACGATCTTTGTGATTTGGACCAAGTTTACGCGAGCTACAGGGAGTTTCTAGGAAAACTACCATCAAAAGATAAGGGGCCGTTCTCTCTTAACATTCTGTGTATGCTTTGCAGGTATATTGACATTATTCTAAAGCTAGATTATATGTTTTACTAATAGTTTATTTTGGAAACTCATGTCAGTAAGCAATCCAGTACATGTCGTGTTCAAGTATGTTGGAACTACCGGTATTTGTATGGAATAACAAGTCATGGTTAACCAAATCTATGAATATACTACGAGGCACAGTGGGAGCATTCCATGAAAACATCTACTTTTTGTTGCTTACGTGTCGCTATGGTAGCTACCCTAAGAAAATATGCTACCTGCTAGGAAACACTGTCAATCTTAAAGCCTTGATATGTTATTATTATACCGTAACTCAGGTTACTCAGCTCAGTTTCAAAAGTATTGAAAAGACAGTGTCGCTTACAACATGTTTTCATGGAATGCTCCGTGGCAAACAAATGTAGGGTCAGCCTATTGTGACTAGCTTTTGAAATTCTCGAGATATAATATGCTGACATTGTAGTTTCTATTGTCTAAATGTGTGCTGTAGATGTTAAAAATAAATTTTAAATGCTATTTATACCAGGGATCCACAACTGGTATTTTCTCCATACAAGAGAATGATTGTTTTTTGTTGTTCTTTATATAAATTATGTTAATTACCGCAAAACCATACAACTATAGTCCACTACTACAACTAAGGTCCACAAGTTCAACTCGTAACTAAGCATCAATGGAAATCTTTTCTTTTGGTTTTATTTAAGTTTTTTAATTATTAATGAGGAGACTATGTGTAAGAAGTGAGTCAATAATATAATAATTACACTAAATCAAAGATATTTGACTTAGTTTTGGACCATATTTGGGAGCTTTTGGACTATAGTTGGGTAGTTTTATGGTACAAAAAATATTGAGTACTACATAAAAAGTATAAACTAAAATATTTGGCTACTTTGATGTTTTTCTATAAAACTGGTTCTGATCCAAAGTCAAATGATTCTTTATTGATATTGGCATAACAACAAACTCTTAGGAATGGTCTAAGTTACACATAAAATTAAAACTACTTCGGGTTCTAACCCTACACCATTGACCCTGAGAAGAACCAGTAAGAAAGTTGGTGCCTACCTCCCAAAACCACTCCTCAATATCACCCTCACCCCGTGGAACCCCATGGTTATTTCCATATTCATGAACCTGTACTTTTAGCCCACAATCTTGATTTTATCACCACCTTTAAACTATAAACCTTGAGTTCACATACATTTTTAGTAAAATTATTGATATTATATATCAACTAGTATTCATGTAAAAATATAACAAGTGTGTTTAAAAGGAAAAGTCAGCCATAATTTTTTTTTTCTACAGAATTTTTGTTTGTTAATTCTTTAGCTTCTTAGTTCTTTAGTCAATATGTGTCAGTGCACATGGAAAAGTACCTTATTACGGTGTTTAAAACGAACTTTATTAAATAATACATAAGGTTTTAAGAGTTGGGACAAGGCACCTTTCCATTAACACAGACACATTTCAGAATTTTTTTAGTCATCCTCACTGCGATTAAGTAAAAAAAACTTTGTTTTTCTATTTTAATCTGTCTTCATTCCAGAAATATCGTCAAAGCTCCATCATGGAAAGACAGGATCGACACAAAGGCACTCCTCAACCTATCCATAGATTGTGTCCGGCAGACAAGAGGCCTGGAGAAGCCGGAGCGGGTTAAGGTGTTGGCTTGTGTGTATCATTTACACAAATTCATTGCGAGACAGGTGAGATTTTATTGTTTTAAGAGATATTAACAATGCTGTAGCCTTTATTTCTCCATGACTACATAATAATAATAATATAAACCTTTTATTCAGACAAATTCTTACATAACAAAACACATGTTTACTTAAGTCTAATGTAGGTACACTTTTCTATCTTAACTTAAACAATTTTTTTTAAATGACTACAATTAAATTATAAATATCTTGGGACATCTTACACAAATCAACCTAGTCCCATGTTAAGCTCAATTAAGGCTTGTGACCGTGTGGTGACGGCAGTAAGAATTCAAGATGATGGGCAGCAGCGTCATCATAGTGGACGGACACATTACTGCGATCGCCAATCCGCCTGCCCAGCGTGGCGATTATGGGCATCTACCTCCTAATGCCTCTATACACGTAGTTAATAGGAGAGACCTTCTTCCAACAGTGGACTATCCTAGGCTGATGATGTAAGGCTTGTGAGGTGGGTACCAAGGACAATGTAAATGTATAAGTTGCCTGGTGAAACCTGACAAGTCCAGTAAACCAGTTTACAAACTATATGATACTTACGTGAGGTTGTCATTTCAATGAATCATTCTGGTTTTGCCAGGCAACCCTCAATATAGATACTTAAATACATAGACAGCCACAACCAAGGAACAAATATTTGTGATAAATAAATACACAAACAATGCCCTCACTGGGATTCGAACCCAAGCCTCGTGAACCTCGAGGTCACTAACAACTGACCAACTTTGATTTTTTGACACATCGAGTTTCGTCGCGATCTGCAGTGACAAAAAATCGAAGTTGGTCGTTCTCTGTAGTATAACTAGTGCATGAAATATCGGAAGATTTTTACAATATCGGTAAATTTTCGATATTATAATTTCTAGGTTAGGTTTTTCGATAATTTCGATATCGGAGGAAAAAAAGTAAATAACTTAAATTATTTCGTCATTTTAGTCAATTATCTATGAAGGGTTAGATACATACTGTCATAAATTCAAGCCAGCGAAACTCGAAAACGTACAAAAATCAGTAAAACCTTAAGTTTCTATTACATCATCACTCATCATCATCATCATCAGCCTATGATAGTCCACTGCTGGACGTAGGCCTCTCCTATTAACTATGCGTATAAACGCATTAGGAGGTAAATACCCATAATCGCCACGCTGGGCAAGCGGATTGGCGATCGCAGTAATGTGTCCACTATGATGACGCTGCTGCCCATCATCAACCTTTTATCAAATAATGGTCAGTGACACTTCAATCCCTTAGTCGACTCTTACGACACCCGCAGGAGGAGTTGGGGTGGTGACAAATGTATATATTGCCGTTACCACACGGCAACACAGCACACTCGCATAACTCGATTAGGCTACAGAGGCTGACTATCCTAGCTAACCGTGTAAATTTCCTTCACCTAAATTATCCTGTTTGCAGCCATCTCAACCGCCACCAGAACTCGTTCTCAAACTCTCCTACATGCCCTTCGAATACGAGCAAAACAATCTTCTCACTGAGCACTGCAAGACTTACTGGAATCTCCTTGCCGACCGACTCATGTTCATCGAAAAATTCAAGACTGGCAGACGAGCCATCATCAAACTGCTACCAAAACTCACCGAAGACATACAGAAAGTCATACTAATGTATGACACCGTTGAATTCTGTAATACTATACTAGTGTTCCTGTTTAAAAAACTGCATTTTTTATACAGCGCTGACTATGCTAAGGAGTTAAACAGAAGTTTTGGAATGATTTTTGAAAGCTTGGCTTCGAAGAAGGATCTTAAATCGTTTAAGAAGTTGACGGAGAAAGAGATGATACAGTTATATGTTAAGTTCAATGATTCATTCTATGTTATAGCGGAGAATACAAGTAAATTCGATTTTAAGGACTCCGTTTTGACTGCAGCTGTTCGGAGTTGTATACCATTCATGGGGCATATTCCAGAGTTGTTTCACTGCATTCAGACATTTTATTTGAACTCTTTCTGCTGTATATTGACTGAAAATGACAATCCTAGTTTTAATGAGACTGTTTTAAACAGTATAATAATTTCATGTGAAACGACAGAGAAATTAGGGTATTTGAAAGCAATGAAAGCGACATATCCATATATAAATCAACTCTTAAGGGTTTATATTGAATATAATCTGTCAAAGGCGAATTTAACAGAGGAATCACAGGAATCTTGCCTTAAACTTATAATACTTTTATTGGATAAACTAAAAGACACAGAACAATTATTAAAATGTGACAACTGTCAGATTAAATCAGGGTTACATGACGCTTTACGTCTATCATTCATAGCCAAGAATTTCATTTCAGCCTCTCTTAACTCAAAATTCGATATAACAGTTATTCTTCAACCATATCTAATTATAATAAAAAAACAGCATAGTATTCTAACACAGCTATGTCGGTTAGGTTGTTCAAACCATGAAAAATGTCTACGGAAACTTCAAACCGATATACACAACACCGCTATACTGTTAAACAAGGCTGAATACTTCGAATCAGCGATACAGCTATTCGAGTTATATCTAACACATGAGTTCCTTCATTTCAAGAGCGTTCAAGACTCTAAAAACATCAGCAGAGCGTTGTATAATAAGAGTATATGTGAGTTAGATAGTAAAATGTTTGAGAAAGCGCTCCTAGATGGGTTCTTAAGTTTGATCTTCGCCCAGCCAGACGGACTATCCTCGGAGAAATACATGAGTTTAGTGATGGATGTGAAAGCTAAAGCTTTGAAGTGTACGGAGGATGAGGAGTTACAAATGATGACAGTGCTAGATGCTTGTAATATAGTGGTTGAGAGGAAAATATATGGAAATCTGAAACCATTCTTCATTAATTTGGAGTTCAAGTAAGTTCTAGAACAAAACAAATTATTTTTGTTGAGTGCTAAATCCGTTATGTGCACAGTTTCAGGAACTGAAAAGTCAATTCAAATAACACAAGTTTATAGTCTTCTTTTGTCCAATTTTGAATTTGCAATACAATTCACTTTTTACATATTATGTCCATTTTCATAATTTTGAATTTATATGTAAATTTTTGGTTTTTTGTACTCAGAATCATTAACTCTTTCGATCCCAGTAAAAAAAATATGATAAAATAATCACAAAATTAAAAATTTTAGTACAACCAACTTCAACCGATTTCTCCAAGATTCTATCATCTGTGGTTTCCATCATTGGTTTCTTATCATCAAATCCTACTTTCTGAATGCAAACTCTTGTAAATGAATGAAAATTACCAAAAGCGCCATACATGTACCCATAACATTTGAAGAGATCCCTCGATTTTTCCAAGATCCCATCATCAGACCCCAACTTGGTGCCAACGGGACCATCTCGGGATTATACACGTTCGATCACAAGAGAAAAATTTAAAATCGGTTTACGATTCTCGGAGACATCGGGTAACATACAACAAAATAAAAATTCAGTCGAATTGAGAACCTCCTCCTTTTTTTGAAGTCCGTTAAAAAAAGAAAGGAAAGATATATGTATTCGTGACGTATCTTCATTAAAAATATTATATTTCAGCACACTACTCCATCACGAGTTCACCCTGTATGCTCGTTTGTGGCCGTCGCTGTCGCCTGTGGCCGGCGTGTGGCGCTCTTTACACTTCTTAGCGACAGGCAAGCGACATGCTTGGATGTCTGGTGAGTAAGCAACATCATGTGGTTCGCTTGTAGCCGTTGTGTGGCTAATGTGTGGCGCTCTCTACATTTCTTAGCGACAGGCAAGCAACATGCTTGGATGTGTGGTGAGTAAGCAACTTGTATAAATGTATTATAACACCCTTCATTCACCCTGTATGCGACACTCTTGGATGTGTGGTAAAGGTGCAATCAGACCAAACGAGCATTCGCTATTCTAACCCCCTACTCTAAATTCGATTGTTACACAAAACGTGATTCTTTGATTTCGTAGAGTGGGGGATAGAATAGCGAATGCTCGTTTGAACTGAATGCACCTTAAGGAAGCAACATCATGTGGTTCGCCTGTAGCCGTTATGTGACTAATTAGTGGCGCTCTCTACGTCTTGGCGACATGCAAGTGACACAGTTGGATTTGTGGTAAGTAAGCAACATCATATATCTCGCTTGTAGCCGTCGTATGGCTAATGTGTGGCGCGTTCTGCATGTCTTGGCAACAAATAAGCGACACGCTAGGATATGTGGTAAGTAAGCAACATCATGTGGTTCACTTGTAGCCGTTACGTTGCTAATGTGTGGCGCATTTTGCATTTATTAGTGACAGGCAAGCGACTTGCTTGGATGTGTGGTGAGTACTCAACCTGAATTAGGGCGTTTTTACTTTTAGGGACACCCTATTAGCGTGAAATTCATCATCATCATATCAGCCGAAAGACGTCCACTGCTAAACATAGGCCTCCCCCAAAGATTGCCACAATGACCGGTCCTGCGCCACCCGAATCCAGCGGACTCCTGCGACCTTCACCAGGTCATCAGTCCACCTGTCATAGCCGTCACTTAGCGTGAGATTAAAAAACCTTCATTGCTGTCACGTTTAATGACAATTAAGAACGATATCTTTAGGAATTTAAACTTGATTAGCGTTTTTATATGAGAATATGGGATCACTTTGTAGTTTAAAATTAACATCTTTACTAAGATTTTATTGAAATTTACTGCTTATTTATCGTTACAAGCTGACTGCAATTAAGCTTTTTAATCTGACGCTAATCTAGAATCCCAAAAAGTGAAAACCCGTATTAATGTGTTATAAACTCATCAGCCCATGATAGTCCACTGATGGACGTAAGCCTCTCCTATTATCTATACGTATAGACGAATTAGGAGGTAAATACCCATAATCGCCACTCTGGGCAAGCGGATTGGCGATCGCAGTAATGTGTCCACTCCACGATGACGCTGCTGCCCATCATCAATCTTTTATCAAATAATTGTCAGTGACACTTCAATTTAGTCGACTCTTACGACACCCTCAGGAGTTGGGGTGGTGACAAATGTATTCTTATTGCCGTTACCACACGGGTGCAAATTAAAACATATAAATATAAAAGAGTAGAAAGAAAAAATACAATAAAATAAAATAAGGCAACTTAAAACTATTTTCGGTTCTTTTGCAGCCCAACCTCCCTCGTTAAACACGCTCTACGAAATCATACTTCGGACGCCGACAGCCGTCCGCACCATATACAACCAGCACTTGTCCGCCATCTTGACGTCTGTACTCGACACGATGACGGCTACCGACGTCAGAACGAAAGTGACTAAAGCTACGATGCTGTTTCTTAAAGCTGAAATGGATTTGGCACATGCTAGCGTTGAATATGAGTGGAAAATTAAAGAACAAGTAAGTGTTTGACGTTTATAGACAGTGACTTGGCCGCCATATTGACGTCTGTACTCGACAGGATGACGGCTACCGACGTCAGAACGAAAGTGACTAAAGCTACGATGCTGTTTCTGAAAGCGGAGATGGATTTGGCACATGCTAGCGTTGAATATGAGTGGAAGATGAAAGAACAAGTAAGTGTTTGACGTTTATAGACAGTGACTTGGCCGCCATATTGACGTCTGTACTCGACACGATGACGGCTACCGACGTCAGGACGAAAGTGACTAAAGCTACGATGCTGTTTCTGAAAGCTGAAATGGATTTGGCACATGCCAGCGTTGAATATGAGTGGAAAATTAAAGAACAAGTAAGTGTTTGATGTTTATAGACAGTGACTTGGCCGCCATACTGACATCTGTACTTGAAGTGCACAAGCGCCACACATTAGCCGCATAACGGCTACAAGCGAACCACATGTTGTGGTGGTAAGTAAGCAACATCATGTGGTTCGCTTGTAGCCGTTATGCGGCTAATGTGTGGCGCTTTCTGCATTTCTTGGCGACAGGTAAGCGACTTTCTTGGATGTGTGGAAAGTAGGCCACATATAAAGGGTGTACCGATTTACCGAATAAAAAACTGTAAATTTCTAATGATAAAATCAATAGGCTTATTACATATAAGCCCGTTATAGACAGTGACTTGGCCGCCATATTGACGTCTATACTCGACACGATGACGGTGACGTCAGGATGAAAGTGACAAAATGGATGGGTTTGGCACATGCCAGCGTTGAATATGAGTAGAAGATGAAAGAACAAGGAAGTGTTTGACGTTTATAGACAGTGACTTGGCCGCCATACTGACGTCTATACTATACTCGACTCTATGACGTGTAGCGACGTCAGGACGAAAGTGAGTAAATAGATGGATTTGGCACATGCCAGCGTTGAATATGAGTGGAAGATTATAACAAGTAAGTGTTTGACATTTATAGACGGTGACTTGGCCGCCATATTGACGACTGTACTCGACACGATGACGTGTAGCGACGTCAGGACGAAAGAGAAAAAATGGATGGATTTGGCACATAAATAAATAATAATAAGTGCCTTGAGTTTTATACAGTGTGGAAAAATCGAATGCCACATAGATGGCAACTACCTTAAATATTGTAAATAGCACATTTTGTGTTAAGGAGACTTAGGTAATCCTTTTTGGAGGCATTTTTAACGCACTTTAGACCAGGTTTATATATTCATACCATGTTTAAAATATGGTCTCAGTTTTGTATGCTATACACCTTATAAACAAACATACAGGGTGCCAATGAGGAAAGGGAAACAATTCAACAGCGGATTTCAGACCAAATTTGAAGTTAAAAATGTCATATGAAGTTTTCTGGATTCAATCTATTTTAAGAGAAAATTAGATTTTTTCTTAAAACCGTTTTAGACCGTTACGCTATGATAAACGCATTTTAGGAAACGATTTTGCCACCATGTTATCTTAGTCTTGTCACACTTAATTGACAGACATCAAATGAACAGAAAAACCTTTAATTACCTAGCAAATGTAAAGAAAACTCTAAAGTGCATTTTTTGCGATAGTTTCATTAATGAAATCCTTTTTTTGCTTCTTTTAGTCTCAGGAATATGCTGTTAGAATTTTTCCCTATCCTCATGGGCACCTTGTATAAAGTATATAACTTATGTGTTTAATCAACAAATGGCAATCTTATTTTTACAGAGCATAGACCCAGATCTGGTCCCTTGCTCTCGGACCTTAGAACAGGAACATAAGGCTCTCCGACCCGCTGTGGAAGGAGTGAAGATATGGAGTGAAGTTGTGTCTCGACTCGAAGATGGTAAGATCTCAATATATCTCAAGGAACTCTAAAAACTTGTGTCCAATCATTATTAATGAAATCACAACAGGGCGACAAGTAATAATTATCATATGGTGATCATTATTTACTTAAGCTAATTAGACACATCACATTAATCTCACAATAAACCACTCACTCATGCACTTACTCAACACCAACAAACACACTCACGTACATGCAAACTTTATAACTGAAACTTATGTTGTTAATGTTAGTTAGTATAAATGCGTACGCTCCATCTTGTTATTGCATGTTCATTGTATTTTTTGTGGAAATCTTTTATTGGCTTTGTTTACTGTACATTCAGTTTTGTAAATTTCTTATGTATTGCTGTTGAAGCCCCAAATAAATAAAATAAAAATAACACAACTTAAATTAATATAATTTGTATAAAAATAATGTTTTGTCCCCTGGTTAACCATATTTATTATGTTAAAAACATTTTTTTGTTATTTCTGCACTATCTCGTACTTAGGTAAAAGATCTGGTTTTATTTTAATCATGTTCAAAAGTACAAAAATCGCCAAAATAAGATATAATGGGCGATAGTTTCGAAGGACCTAAAAAAGTTGATTGACCTTATTATAAAGTTTACCAAACTACTATATTTAATTTCACAATTCTAGTACCGCCAGAGTTTCTCCAATCGCCACTACTCGTGTTACGAGTTATGTTGCAGCAACTATTGCACGTACAAAGCGTGTATGCGTTGCAACTAGCACATGTCGCGCTACGACTCGGCCAGCGGCTTCAAGACAGGTTAGTATTGTTTCTTGTTGAGTGTTGCACGGAACGTTGCTGCAACTGTTGCACGTACAAAGCGTGTTGCGTTGCAACTAGCACATGTCGCGCTACGACTCGGCCAGCGGCTTTAAGACAGGTTAGTATTGTTTATTGTTGAGTGTTTGAGTGTTTGTTGAGTGAGTTTTTTTTACAGATAGACACTAATATTACACATCGAGGCCAAAACAGTATTTTTCTATACATATAGTACTTTTGTAAAAAAAAAATGAAGAATGCTGTTTTCTACTGTACCCTGCCTTGTCCAAACACGACACTGCTCCAGTTTTAGCTCTTTAGATTATTTAACTACAGTTGTATGATAATGAAACTTGGTTTTTAATACTAACTATACTATAAAATTATTAAAAATAGTTAGTTAGTATTGTTTATTGTAGAGTGTTGCACGGAACGTTGCAGCAACTGTTGCACGTACAAAGCGTGTATGCGTTGCAACTAGCACATGTCGCGCTACGACTCGGCCAGCGGCTTCAAGACAGGTTAGTATTGTTTATTGTTGAGTGTTGCACGGAACGTTGCAGCAACTGTTGCACGTACAAAGCGTGTATGCGATGCAACTAGCACATGTAGCGCTACGACTCGGTCAGCGGCTTCAAGACAGGTTAGTATTGTTTATTGTTGAGTGTTGCACGGAACGTTGCAGCAACTGTTGCACGTACAAAGCGTGTATGCGTTGCAACTAGCACATGTTGCGCTACGACTCGCCCAGCGGCTTCAAGACAGGTTAGTATTGTTTATTGTTGAGTGTTGCACGGAACGTTGCTGCAACTGTTGCACGTACAAAGCGTGTATGCGTTGCAACTAGCACATGTCGCGCTACGACTCGGCCAGCGGCTTCAAGACAGGTTAGTCAAAGTCAAAGTCAAACTATTCTTTATTCAAGTAAGCTTATTAATAAGCACTTTCGAATCGTCTGACATTATCAAGAGAGAGAAAAAGAATCTACTACTGGTTCAAACCCTACGCCGTTCCTGAGAAGAACCAGTAAGAAACTCAGGTGGACTTATTTTTCAAAACAGTATAATAATACATCTTATTAAAATAACATGCATTAAAGAATGTATTACATAAAAAAAGATTATTATAGACATTTTTATAAAAGACAGAAAAAAATAAAGGATCATAATATTAAACAAAAATAATTATTATTGTACAAGTTCACAACATTATTAAGTATCTATATCTATACTACTAGAGATGTAAAGGTCCTCTAGTTGTCAGAATAAAGAGATATTAAGATTTAGAGATGTAAAAGGTCTCTAATCGTCAGGATTTTAACAATAATAATAAAATAGAAAATTAACAATTTAGTGACAATCACAAAGCAACTATTCTTATTATTTAAAAGACAACAGCCAATACCTATTTAAACATGACATCACAGTAAAATAAACTCAAATATTAAATTAAACTAGAGATGTATATTCTCTAATGTCAATAATACATAATTTTGGAGATGTAAAGTGTCCCCAATGTCAGTTAATAAATAATAATAATGATTTGGAGGTGTAAAGAATCTCCAAATGTCAATAAAAAGTAAATAAAAAGGTATATGAAACAAATGTTTCATGTCAGAAGACAGTTAGTATTGTTTATTGTTGAGTGTTGCACGGAACGTTGCTGCAACTGTTGCACGTACAAAGCGTGTATGCGTTGCAACTAGCACATGTCGCGCTACGACTCGGCCAGCGGCTTCAAGACAGGTTAGTATTGTTTATTGTAGAGTGTTGCACGGAACGTTGCTGCAACTGTTGCACGTACAAAGCGTGTATGCGTTGCAACTAGCACATGTCGCGCTACGACTCGGCCAAGACAGGTTAGTATTGTTTATTGTTGAGTGTTGCACGGAACGTTGCAGCAACAGTTGCACGTACAAAGCGTGTATTAGGGTGTCCCCTATTTTACGAGTTTTAGAAAATAATAACGCATACCCCCTAAATCGGTTTCTTTTTCCTCAAAACACACTGAAAAAAAAATCAGTTCATTTTTGTATTTGCAACCCGTGCCGACTTTCATGCCATTTTCCTATACAATGTATGAAAATGACCAAAATTTTTTTTCGTTTTTTTTTATTTTTTTCTATGGCATTTAAATATACTACTGTCTTATAAACATTTTATCATAAAATTAACTTGATGAGAACAGAAAAACAATACATTATTATCAACTTACAGTCTGACAAATTTTTTTCATAGTAATTTGTATGGGAATTTCAGATGAAAGTCGGCACGGGTTCCTGTTACAGGAATGAGCTGATTTTTTTTTCAGTGTTTTGGGGTTAAGAAAGCCGATTTAGGGGGTATGCGTTATTCATTTCTAAAATTTGTAAAATAGGGGACACCCTAGCGTGTATGCGTTGCAACTAGCACATGTCGCGCTACGACTCGCCCAGCGGCTTCAAGACAGGTTAGTATTGTTTATTGTTGAGTGTTGCACGGAACGTTGCTGCAACAGTTGCACGTACAAAGCGTGTATGCGTTGCAACTAGCACATGTCGCGCTACGACTCGCCCAGCGGCTTCAAGACAGGTTAGTATTGTTTATTGTTGAGTGTTGCACGGAACGTTGCTGCAACTGTTGCATGTACAAAGCGTGTATGCGTTGCAACTAGCACATGTCGCGCTACGACTCGCCCAGCGGCTTCAAGACAGGTTAGTATTGTTTATTGTTGAGTGTTGCACGGAACGTTGCAGCAACTGTTGCACGTACAAAGCGTGTATGCGTTGCAACTAGCACATGTTGCGTTACGACTCGGCCAGCGGCTTCAAGACAGGTTAGTATTGTTTATTGTTGAGTGTTGCACGGAACGTTGCTGCAACTGTTGCACGTACAAAGCGTGTATGCGTTGCAACTAGCACATGTCGCGCTACGACTCGGCCAGCGGCTTCAAGACAGGTTAGTATTGTTTATTGTTGAGTGTTGCACGGAACGTTGCTGCAACTGTTGCACGTACAAAGCGTGTATGCGTTGCAACTAGCACATGTCGCGCTACGACTCGGCCAGCGGCTTCAAGACAGGTTAGTATTGTTTATTGTTGAGTGTTGCACGGAACGTTGCTGCAACTGTTGCACGTACAAAGCGTGTATGCGTTGCAACTAGCACATGTCGCGCTACGACTCGGCCAGCGGCTTCAAGACAGGTTAGTATTGTTTATTGTTGAGTGTTGCACGGAACGTTGCAGCAACTGTTGCACGTACAAAGCGTGTATTAGGGTGTCCCCTATTTTACGAGTTTTAGAAAATAATAACGCATACCCCCTAAATCGGTTTCTTTTACCTCAAAACACACTGAAAAAAAAATCAGTTCGTGTTTGTAACTGCAACCCGTGCCGACTTTCATGCCATTTTCCTATACAATGTATGAAAATGACTAAAATTTTTTTTCTTTTTTTTTTTCTATGGCTTTTAAATATACTACTATCTTATAAACATTTTATCATAAAATTAACTTGATGAGAACAGAAAAACAATACATTATTATCAACTTACAGTCTGACTAATTTTTTTCATAGTAATTTGTACGGGAATTTCAGATGAAAGTCGGCACGGGTTCCTGTTACAGGAATGAGCTGATTTTTTTTTCAGAGTGTTTTGGGGTTAAGAAAGCCGATTTAGGGGGTATGCGTTATTCATTTCTAAAATTTGTAAAATAGGGGACACCCTAGCGTGTATGCGTTGCAACTAGCACATGTTGCGCTACGACTCGGCCAGCGGCTTCAAGACAGGTTAGTATTGTTTATTCTTGAGTGTTGCACGGAACGTTGCTGCAACTGTTGCACGTACAAAGCGTGTATGCGTTGCAACTAGCACATGTCGCGCTACGACTCGCCCAGCGGCTTCAATACAGGTTAGTATTGTTTATTGTTGAGTGTTGCACGGAACGTTACAGCAACTGTTGCACGTACAAAGCGTGTATGCGTTGCAACTAGCACATGTCGCGCTACGACTCGGCCAGCGGCTTCAAAACAGGTTAGTATTGTTTATTGTTGAGTGTTGCACGGAACGTTACAGCAACTGTTGCACGTACAAAGCGTGTATGCGTTGCAACTAGCACATGTTGCGCTACGACTCGCCCAGCGGCTTCAAGACAGGTTAGTATTGTTTATTGTAGAGTGTTGCACGGAACGTTGGTGCAACTGTTGCACGTTGCACATCTAGGCTCGTGGTTGCAAGACAAGTTAGAGTGTAAACTTACGTTTAATTATATCCTGACGTTTCGGGCATGACCCGTTTGTATTTAAAATATGAGTGATAATCGTGAAAGTTTAAATCAATATATAATTACCTAAGTTAGAGTGTTACAGTAAGTGTTCACTACTTACTATCTTTGTTACAACCTGCATTCAATTATGGTATAGTAATTCGTGGATAATGTATTAGGCGATACATATATTTGGGTGAATCAACTTTTTTCTGTCTGTTATTGCCATGGTTACGGTCGCCTGAGTCACGCTGGTTTTATGCAAAATTATGCTATTTAAACAATGCAAACATACATTTTTCTGGTGTTAATAAGCCCTTTCCTTAATGGGCCGCCTACAGACATGCAGTACATACATGTTTACATTATAAGTAGCTTAATTTTGCAGAAAACCAGTGTGACTCAGGCGACCGTAACCATGGCAATAACAGACAGAAAAAAGTTGATTCACCCATTTAGTAATTTTATTAGTTTTAATACCCAAGCTGTAACATATTTTGTATGGCTGTTTGTTATCCCTAAAATAATAAAAATAAAATAAAATATTGTCTCTTAATACCCACATCACAAGCCGACTGAGCTTACCGTGAGACTGAGTTTTTTTATGTAATACTCGTATTGTCCAGTGACTTTTAACCTATTTCAAAAAAGGAGGAAGTTTTCAATCCAACAGATTTTTTGTATATGTTTCTCAATATCTACGAGAATCGTGAACCGATCTACATTTTTTTAAACGAACAGGTATAGTAATAATAATTACATTTTAAATTCTTTATTGAGATATCTAGGGTCCAGGGTCGCGTTTTATAAAGTAACATTTTACAATTTCGCTGTTTGCCCCTCTAACGCGCGCACTTATTGGCTAGAAAGAAAGGCAAACAGCAAAATTGTAAATTGTAACTTTATATTATTTAGTAAAATTAATCTAATTAGAATTATAGCTGAAAAATATATATTTTCTTATTTACCTACTTATATGAAACTATATAACTATTTAATAGGCATGATGACTGGCAAGTTGAATCAGCATCTTTTTTCGAACTGTCAAAACGATCACCACTATGGAATTTTATATGAAATACACAAAAGTGACGTCACGTTTGAGTACTGCCAAAAGACGTACTCTTTTAAGTTATTTTCAATTTATTAAATAGAAGTTCTGTACAAAAATTACTGCTATCTTCATGTTTGTAATAATTTCTTCGTGTATTATGTCGTGCATAATGTTAAATAATTTATTTTAACTACAGTCATCAACATCATATTATGTACCTACTTAAATCGCCGTACACCTTGTATAAGTGACTCTCTTGGGATTTGGACCGAGGATGATGGGACCATAGAGAAATGGGTTTTAAATTTTAGAATTTCTTGATTATTATTAATTCAAACTTATTTTTACCTTCAGAGCGGCGTACCTAGAAGCAGCAGGGATTATACTATCGCATTCCCATAAACCAAACGGGCAGCTGCGTCGCATACTAACTTTAGGCGCTGAGTGGGCGGGTCGGATGATGGCCGAGAAACTATTCCAACCGGCACTGGTCTTCTTATGTGATGCTGCGGTGAGTTCCTATTTGGCTATTGTACAGATAAATTCACGAAAGCTGGCACGAATGGATCGAGTAAGTGACAGAATGTATCTATATGTGGATGTCTTAATGACAGTAGATACAGGTTGGTATAGCAGGGCCGCATACACACAATGATAGATGTCATTCATTCCATTCGTGCCAGCTTTAGTGAACTTACCTGTAACACAGGGGAGTTCGACGTACTGTTTGAAACCAAGGCGTCGTCAGAAGCTAAAAATATTTTTTTAATATTTTTTATACGGTTAAATAGCCATGGAAAATATTAATTAAAAATAATGAATATTAAAATATTATCGAACCGGGTTACTCACGTATTTAAATCGATGATTGCTCTACATGTTTTGACCCATTAAGAGGGTCTTCGTCCGGAGCACCCTCGGCCAAAGCCCGACGCGTACTGCGGGCCTACGCCCTGGTAGAACGGGTACAGGCTGCATGATTTTTTTTCATATTTTTTGGACTTACGGATCAAAAGTTAGACACAATTTATTTTTATTCTGGAGCGATTATCTCTGAAAAAATTGACTTTAGAATAAAGTTTATTTTAAGACCCTTATTCTTTTTGAGAGACCTATTCAATGATACCCCACACTATGGGATTACAGCAAGTAAAAAAAAATGATCCCCCCTTCACCAGTTGGGGAGGTACCCGAAAAAAAAATATTATTCTAGTATTTATTATACCACTTTGTTGGTATGATTAGTATATATACCAAATTGCAGATTTATAGTATTAACGGCCACTGAGCTATGCTGCGGACAGAACTATAAGGGTTCCGTTTTTGCAATTTTGGCTACGGAACCCTAAAAAAGGTGATAGTTCCCTAAAAAAGCATTTTTGTTTACAGATTTTCTACCACAACACAAAACAGCCCGCCACTTCAGCGAAGCTAACCCGTCTAGTGCAAGCTAAACTGCTGAATCTTGATATAGATTCAATGCCTTTAGCCCTAGGACGGCTGTTAGAAGTCCAAGCTTTGACGGGAAATCTCAGTACTTGTGTTAACTCGCAACGACACTATCTGACTGTTGGCAACACTGGTGAGTCTTTTTATACTGTTTTGCAACCGTGTGACTCCCCCCAAACCTTCCTGCGGGTGTCGTAAGAGCCGACTAAGGGATTGAAGTGTCACTGACTAGTCTTTGATCGAGGATCGGTGATGAGCAGCAGCGTCATCATAGTGGATATATTATTGCGATCGTAAAACCGGCGATTATGGGCATTTACCTCCTAATGCGTCTATACGCATTGGCTGATGATGTGTGTGATACAGTGTGTTACCTTGATCCGGGCTTTTAAATTGACGATCTTTGTACTTGTGTTAACTCGCAACGACATTATCTGAATGTTGGCAATACTGGTGACGCTTTTTAGAGCCGTGTGGTGACGGCAGTAGGAATAATTTTCTTATCACCCCAACTCTTCCCGCGGATGTCGTAAGAGCCGACTAAGGGATTGAAGCGTCACTGACTGGTCTTTGATCGATGATCGGTGATGAGCAGCAGCGTCATCATAGTGGATATATTATTGCGATCGCTAAACCGGCGATTATGGTATTTACCTAATAATGCGTTTATACGCATAGTTAATAGGAGAGGCCTACGTCCAGCAGTGGACTGGGATTGGCTGATGATGTGTGTGATATAGTGTGTTACCATGATCCGGGCTTTTAAATTGACGATCTTTGTACTTGTGTTAACTCGCAACGACATTATCTGAATGTTGGCAATACGCTTTTTAGAGCCGTGTGGTGACGGCAGTAAGAAAACATTTTTATCACCCCAACTCTTCCCGCGGGTGTCGTAAGAGCCGACTTAGGGATTGAAGTGTCACTGACTAGTCTTTGATCGAAGATCGGTGATGAGCAGCAGCGTCATTATAGTGGATATATTGTTGCGATCGCTAAACCGGCGATTATGGGTATTTACCTCCTAATGCGTCTATACGCATAGTTAATAGGAGAGGCCTACGTCCAGTGGCCTATACCACAAAACTTTACAAGCGTACAATTCTACAAAATTGTAGAAATTCCCGTACAAAAAGTTGACAATTTTGTAGAATTGTACGCTTGTAAAGTTTTGTGGTATAGGCCACAGGGCCCTATCCCACCAACGTTACAATTGTAAATTACAATTTACATATTACATATATGTAGATAATACAAGCGAGCGTATCACAAAAATTACATATTACAAATTTGTATCGGAAAATTTCTACAAATATGTAATTGTAGTGATAAATCTACAATTCGGTGTATCACAAAACTTTACATATTACATGTGGTTTTCCGGGAAAATTTACATATTTGTAGTCTACAATTGTGCGTAAAAGTTTTGTGTTACGATGAATTGTAATAAAATGCGTACAATTTTGTAGAATTGTAGCTACAAATCTACAATTCTATCACCGCGTGTAAAAAGTACAATCTCATTACAAGAGTTCCATTCTACCGCAACACCATGTCGAGTACCAGTGATAATAGTAGTAGCGAAGAAAATGTAGTTGTTAGACGCCAAAGAACGTATAAAGAACGAGTAAATTTGACTTTTTATGTGACTGATTTCACGTTTAATCAACGATTTAGAGTGAGCAAATCTACGGTGGAATATTTACTACAGGCTATTGGTCCGAATCTTCAACATGAAACAAGAAGAAATTGTGCTCTAGACCCAAAGCAACAACTGCTTATAGTGTTACGTTGGTTGGGGTCAGGTTCTCAATTCCATGTAACAGGTGATGCTCACGGTGTTTCCAAAATGACAATGTGTCGTTCTGTTCGAAGAATTTCTACAGTAATAGTGGAAAAACTACTAGGAACTGAAGTACGTTGGCCAACAAATACAAACTCTATATCACAGGATTTTATTGAAGCCTCTCATGTATATTTTCCAAGAGTAGCCGGAATTATAGACGGCTCATTAATACCAATTGACGCTCCATATCAAAATGAAGCTGGATACGTAGATCGAAACGGAAACCATTCTATTAACATGATGGTTGTGTGTGGACCTAATTTGGAATTCTATTATGTGAGTGCACGATGGCCTGGTTCTGTACATGATTCACGGGTTTTAAGATGCTCGTCGCTGTGTGAGAAATGGGATAGCGGATGGAGACCGTTCCCTGACGCTATCATTTTAGGAGACAGCGGGTATAGTTTAAAAAAATGGTTGCTGACCCCAAACATACCCGTACAGATACCAAGAAATGCAGCATTAGTACGATTTTTACGAGCTTTTAAATCGATGAGACGGATGGTTGAAAATTCGCTGGGGATTTTAAAGGAAAAGTTTCCATGTTTGAATCATCTAAGACTTCAACCCAAAAATGCAAGCATGGTTATTTTAAGTTGTGTAATATTGCATAATATAGAAAAACGTTTAGGTCACAATACTATTCAAATGATCACAAACTCTGAACAAGATGAAGATGAAAACATCGAACAAAATCATACTGATGACAATCATGGCGACGTGAACGCCATTGAAGTATTACGTGCTGTAATTGAACACTTCAACTAACACGACTGTATGAAGCTGTATCGTGTTGTGTATTGTGTATACGAGTACATCTTGTGAACGTTTTTGTACATTCGCCTAAGAGAGCTTAAGACGAGATAAATAAGGGCGATTCGTGACGAGAACAGTAGGTACTTTCTCAAACATGCAATGCAATATTCTTCTATGCTGTTTACACACAGCCCTATGTAATGTAAATGCTATTTTTAAATAAAATTCTACATTTTTTAAACAATTTTTATTGAGAAAATCAACAAATTATAATTAAGTCATCTGTAATGTAAGAGGTAGAAATATCTATATATCTATACCTAATAACAGTAATATCTTACAGTATTTATCTTAATCACGATACTGATTAACGGATCTTTTTAACGGATCACCAGACTTTTGGTTCTACTTTGTTTTAGGTACAATATGTAGTTATACACTGTATACAGGGTGCACCTTGTAACAAGAGCAAAAAATTTAATCGTAGGTAGTACTCTTATAAACAAACCTTGTTCAGTTTTGGGAGCACTATTTATGATTAAATTTTTTGGTCCTGTTACAGGGCCCACATGATATATTTTTTTCCCTTTTTACACATTAAAAAATGTCAGATTCAAAATCTGCGATTTTAATGTTTCAAGTAGGATAGAATATTATATTGGTACCTAAACATTTCGTTGTTTTAACTATTTGACGATAAAAGAGAATGGCCCATTTTCCGAGCGTAAAAAAAGCACACGGACGCAATTAGCTTTTTTTGGAAAGAGACAAAATTTGCCGCTTACCAAAACTGATAGTCGCCTCCGTAATTTTTCTTTTTACTTCTCGAAGTAAAACTTTCTCTGACTATGCTCGAATGAGAACAGATACGGGCCAAAGTACCTATACCTATTCAGTGTCACATGTTTCCGTTATATCGGGTGCTGAATCACTCTGCTGATTTACTATTTGTATAATGGTGTCATCTTCCAGGTATAATGGTAATGTAAAATTAGATGGTCTTCGAATGTCCAATTCCTTTTCAAGTTTCATAAGTTCCAGCAGGCTTAGCACATGATTGGTGCGACAGTATGTCGCCGCGAGATAGATCTCCCGTCCTTTACTAGCTATATTAACAAAAGAGGGACGTATAGACTATCTCGCGGCGAGATAATGTCGCGCCAATCATGTGCTAAGCATACAGGTCCAGTTTATAATTTTCCCGCTCTAATTTTCCAATTTCTAATTTAAGTTTCTGTGTTTTCAAATCGTGTAATAAGTTGTCCTTAATGTTTTGATTTTGTGTTAATGCATTGAGTTTGGAAGGATTTTTATTTTTCAAACTTTTTGAACTGGGAGGGGTAGGCAAAATAAATTTTGTGGGTGTCTGATTATCAATCAGTGCAATGTCATCTGTGCCAACCGTCTCTTCCGAATGGATCACTGTAGCAACTCGATCACTGCAACCCGATGATTCTGCGGTAGTTAACCCATCCAAAACCGGGGACTCCTTGCCAATTATTCTTATAATTAGGTCATCAACCACATCATATGTCATACTTTTTCCGCCTCCAGAGCCCGTTTTAAATCTATTATCTCTTTTTTCCTAAAAGTAAAAATAAATATAATTATATTTAACTAAATGTTCAACAAGCTCAAAAACATTTATTTAAACAACTACATAATCAATGTGTAAAGATTACTTAACACTTGTCATTATAAAGTGTTAATCTAACCACTTGACACTCGCACTTCGCACTAAAGAAAATGTAAACAGGGCTTCACGTTAACCGGAGCCATACCATTGTACGTCGTTTCCAATTTTGCCACATAGTGTCTCTCAAGTATCTCCAATCCTTGTTCAATATATTTTCACTTTTTAATTGATTTGCAATATCTTTCTATTTCTGTATTTTTACATCATTGGTTAAAATATTGCTAAATCTTCCAAATAAAATCTCTTTATTCTCTAAAATGAGATTCAAAACCGTTATTTTATCTTGAAAACGCATTTTAGAAATTGCTCAATAGGAACCCAGAATATACCAATCACGTATTAACACAGAAACTTGAAGGTATTTTTACCGCTTATTAGAAGGTATCAAACTACCTGCTACATAAAAGAAGTTCCTTGTCGAAAAAATTACTGCAAATACAATTCTACATATACAAATACGTAATCTACATATTTGTTAAATTTACAAATTGTAATAAATACAATTTTACATATTACACAAATATGTAAATTGTAAACTACATTGACACACCACCCATGCTTTGTGTTACGGTGATTTGTAATGCTTATATTTGTAGAATACAGACTTGTCGCATCTACATATTTGTAATATTTGTGGTACGTTTTTATGTAAACAATTCTACAAATTTGTCACATTTTACATATGTTTATGTTTAGTGGGATAGGGCCCAGCAGTAGACTGAGATTGGCTTATGATCTGTGTAATACATCACGATGGTCCGAGCTTTTAAATTGGGTAATAATACTCATTACTAGCGAAAGTCCTCCGTCTAGTTTTTTATTGTTATTCTGTCACATCAGCCATGGGACAACAGTTGAATAGTTTGCTAGAAGAAATTATCCTGCAAGTATCATGATTAGCGAGTGGGTACCTTGAAAGGGCCACATAACTATCCAAAGAATTAAAAAAAATGTCAAGTTTAATGCTATTGAACTATATACTGATTTAGAATTTCACGTTTATCTCTCATATTTTAAAGACAAACGGGTCTTAATCGCGTAAACTTACGTTTAATTATATCCTGACATTTAGGGGATGACGTTACACCCGTGGTCGCAGGCAGACTCAACGGTGTAACGTCATGCCCGAAATGTCAGGATATAATTAAACGTCTTTAAAATATGCTATTGAACTATGATTTTTAGGGTGACTCAGGAGAATGTAATTACTGTAATCAGGGCAACGCGTGTCAATAAAAAAAGTGATTGGCCTTAATAAAATCTTAGATAGATAGATAAATCTTTATTCGTTCCCACAACATACATGGCTTAGATAAAAACAAACAAAATCAATCCCAATAATAAGCAAAATGTAACATTCGTGCAACTTAAAACTAACATGAAAACAGGAACTTAAACTACAAGCAATGAAGCCATGTGTCGTGGCATAGAAAAGGCGCTGGCTCAGCATCTTAGAAACAGATCCAAAATTCAAAAATTCAAAACTCGTTTATAGATCATCCGTAAAGGTGCGTTTAAACCAAAAGAGCATTCGCTGTTCTAGCGCTCGTTCTAAGAAATCAACCAATCACGTTTTGTGTACCGATCGAATTTCGTAGAGTGGGAGGTTAAAACAGCGAATGCTCTTTTAGTTTAACCGCACCTTTAGAAGCCAAACACGTTTATATTCCAGAAACGACTTGGTGCCTCCGCCAACACCGCTCCCTAACGCTAAAAACCCTCACTTCGTCCGCTTCACTCCGCTGCGTTTCCGCTGCGTCCGCGCTGCGGTTACGTCGCCGCGCGCGCGCTGCGGCCGCGTGTGCGTTACCACCGGCCGCTGCGGCTGGACGGTTCGCCGTGTGTTCTGCCGCCGTGGATGTGGCCAGGACTGATACTGCTATGGTGAGTACTATTATATGTGTGTGATACTGCTATGGTGAGTACTATTATATATGTGTGTGATACTGCTATGGTGAGTACTATTACATGTGTGTGATACTGCTATGGTGAGTACTATTATATGTGTGCTACCGCCGGCTGCGGCTGGACGGGCCGTGTGTTCTGCCGCCGTGGACGTGGCCAGGAGTGATACTGCTATGGTGAGTACTATTGTATGTGTGTGATACTGCTATGGTGAGTACTATTGTATGTGTGTGATACTGCTATGGTGAGTACTATTATATGTGTGCTACCGCCGGCTGCGGCTGGACGGGTCGTGTGTTCTACCGCCGTGGACGTGGCCAGGAGTGATACTGCTATGGTGAGTACTATTATATGTGTGTGATACTGCTATGGTGAGTACTATTATATGTGTGCTACCGCCGGCTGCGGCTGGACGGGTCGTGTGTTCTGCCGCCGTGGACGTGGCCAGGAGTGATACTGCTATGGTGAGTACTATTATATGTGTGTGATACTGCTATGGTGAGTACTATTATATGTGTGCTACCGCCGGCTGCGGCTGGACGGGTCGTGTGTTCTGCCGCCGTGGACGTGGCCAGGAGTGATACTGCTATGGTGAGTACTATTATATGTGTGTGATACTGCTATGGTGAGTACTATTATATGTGTGCTACCGCCGGCTGCGGCTGGACGGGTCGTGTGTTCTGCCGCCGTGGACGTGGCCAGGAGTGATACTGCTATGGTGAGTACTATTATATTATACTTGATTCGCCACTACGTCGCGCCACTACGTGCACTTCAGCTCGTTTGTGGTCCGCTGCAGGATACCATCGCGAGTGCAGACTTCTGGCCGAAGGGCGTTATGTTTCGGCGGTTCCGGGGCAATCTGCCGAACCTTGCCGAATCACTGTGTGTGATATCATAATTATGATGTTCTTCTTTGTTTTTAATGCTAAATTATTATTGTTTTATATTCATTTTTTGACATTATTTTAATGTTTGTAATTTTTATTTTTATTTTCTTTGGACGATCATAATTTAAATTCATATAGATTAATGTAACACTTAATTTATATTGTAATATACTTTGTGAAATAAATAAATCTAAATCTAATCTAAATCTTGCGCCGGTTCAGATGACTCGACAGACCCACGCTGTTGTGTCACCTAAACCTATTTAATATTTTTTTTTATATGTACCTTTATCTGTGTATCTTCATTTGTATCTCTTTTAATTTTAGTTTCATGACGCATTGGTGTAAACTGTAATGTCGTGTAAACTTTTGTTTCAATAAAATAAATAAATACTTGGGATGTTCTAAGGGTCTTCATACTAAAGAAATGACGTGTGAAAATGACTAGTTATATAATTTCATCCCGATATAATTTTGACAAAAATTAGTATATCCACATTTGGGTGAATCAACTTTTTTCTGTCTGTTATTACCAGAGATCGGATTTTTGTGCGACATCTCATACTAAATGTCATCAAAATGACGTAAATCATTAAGAATGTCGCAAATCCATCCGATCTCTTGTTATTACCATGGTTACGGTCGCCTGAGTCACGCTGGTTTTATGCATAATTATGATACTTAAACTATGCAAACATGCATTTTTCTGGTGTTAATAATCCTTTCAATACTTTAAGTAGCACAATTTTGCATAAAACCAGCGTGACACAGGCGACAGTAACCATGGCAATAATAGACAGAAAAAAGTTGATTCACCCTTGTATTAAATGCTTACTTATTAAAAAAACTCCATTACAGGCCACAATCGACCAACGCCTGAAACGGATAATCGGTCTCCAAACGAACGAATGCGTCCTTCAAAAGCCGCTCCCTACAGAACCGAGGACCCTCCTCACCCCTCCTAAATTAGAGGCAATGAGAGACTCGCGAATACCGAAAAAACATCAGCTAAGTCCCTCCATTCCTATAGATTACGCTCCTGCCTTTAAAACTCCAGGATTCTTTGAACATGATAATTCTTGTGATTGCTATGCCTGTGAAAATCCTTTTATTTGCATATTGGCATCGAAATTGCTAGGATTAGAAGCCAGCGTTTATTTCAGAGCTAAAGAGATCGATATCGCTAAGAATTACTTCGAAGGAGTTTTAAATATATTCTGTAATGTTGAGAGTAAAGTTAAATGTTGTTTGAAGAAGCTTAAAGAGAAATTTGAGAAGTATATAGTTGATATTATTGAGAAGGAGTGTGAGAGGGAATTGTTTAAAGTTGAGTTGGATGTTTTGATAGAGGCAGCGTATTTTGAGCTGTCTTTGAAGAATTATTCCAAATCTGATGATTATATCTACGTGAGGATACATGAGATTCTTCAAGCGACTGATATTGATGCGTACACTAAAAATGAAGTTATGAATCTAATGACAGCTTCAGAAACTTTACGCAAAGCTGATAAAATACAAGATAGAATTGAAGATATAGAGAATGACATGGAAAATCTAAAACTAACACCTAATAAGGAAATGCTTAAAACACCGGAAGCGAAACCGACCAAGCCCCCAGTTTTCAACAAAATCGTTGTCAACAAAGACGAACTTCCGGATTTGAAAGTTAAGATACCTGTTCTGAACTTTGATGAGCCTGAAGAACAGATAGTTAAAAAGAAAACCAACTTTAAAATACCTATTCCCGTCACTAACAAACCAATTCTAGAAACTATAACGCCTAGACCTAAATCTAAAGTAAAAGTGCTAGTAACCGAACCTTCAGACGAAGATATAAATGTAGAAATGACTCCGCAGACGGATAAGTCTAAAGTTGAATTTTTCACCCCCTCAGAATCAACCCCGGATCAATTTTTCACCCCCCAAACATCCGTCAAAACTTACGCTAAGAAGTCCTTGAGACAGAACATAGTTAAAAATCTTGAACAAGAATTTTCTTCGAAGGAAAATAAGCCTAACATACCCAAGCGATTATCAAAGGCAGATAGTTTAGATGCAAAAGAGAATGCTAAACCAAACATACCAAAAGCAAAAATGGATACATCTAAAACTTTATCGAAGAGAGTAGAAACTGGGTCGCTGAAGAGTTTGAAAGAAGCAAGGTTAAAGCGTTCTACCAGTCCGGGGAAAATGCCCAAAGAGGAGAACCCGAGGACCAGACTCCGGAGGCCAACGGTGAAGGTTGAGAGAGATAACAAGAAATGACAATGTTTTAAAATGACTGTCAAGAATATTTATTTCGTGTGTCGCCCAAAAGGACAAGCATATGCTTTGTCCTGCCCAGTGTGATTTATAAAGGACATTTTCTATTCAAGCAAAATAGTCATGACTGGCAAGTCAAATCAACATCTTTTTTCGAACTGTCAAAACGATCACCACTATGGAATTTTATATGAAATACTCAAAATTGACGTCACGTTTGCATACTGCCAAATAACCTACTCTTCTAAGTTCTTTCCAATTTATTAAATAGAAGTTTTGTACAAAAATTACTGTAATCTACATTTTAGCAATAATTTTGTCTTGTATAATGTGGAATAATTTATTTTAACTACAGTCATCATCTCTATTATATGTATTGTGATACAAGTATTGACAGTGATTTTTTGTAATTGTCAGACTTCGTCAAAAATTATACAATACTTTTAGATTATTATGCGAGGAGAAAAATCAATTTCCATTATGAACATACATTAAAGCACTAGAGCGGAAAAGTGTAACTTTTGTGTTCACTCTGAAAAATTGCACTCTTTGAGCAGATTCATCGTAAATAAGTATAGTATTACGTAAAATGTGAAAAAAGTACATTGTCCTATATTTTCTAATTATTTCCCTTTAATTTTAAATGGTTGATAATTGTATGGAGGCCAAGACGAGGTTACAGAATAGAAATTACATACATGACAACATTTTTGATATATTAGTGTCATTAATAAATTGATCGAAAAATGGAAAAATAAAGATTTTAATTGTAAAGAGAGAATTCTTCAAAATAATGAGAACTGTAATTTTGCTAATATTTATTTGTAATAAACGGTATATAAGTATGGTCTGTCTATTATTTCATTATGACTGGGTTGGTAATGGTACTAAAGGTATAAAAACTACTGGATTATTACAATCAGCAACACATTTTTTAGAAAAGTGAAATTGAAATTGCCTAGGGAATTTGTTATACACCGTGTTTTTATTGAGATCCGTTAAATTTGACAGGTTACTTGGGACATTAATAGAAGTTTCCTGGTGTATCGGCTTTTGTATATTCGTAAAAAAAATGTTTTATTCCTTTTCATACATAATAATTGTAATGGCAAGTGTGAGAGAACCTTAAGAATAAAATCTCAGGCGACTGTCGGCTGCTGACGGCACATGTCAAAATAAGTAACATTAGGATGTAATAAAGGTTGCAATACACTTGTTCAGTCATTAAACTTATTTTTTAAATAACTCAATGCAGTAAGAGTTAAGACACTAGTTTTTTAGAGAAATTGATTATTTTTACCTAAATAAGCTTCCCTTAAATTTAACGGAAATCAATAAAAACACGGTGTATGGTTTTCTCATGGACGCCTTTGTCAGAACTGGACTAAATTAAAAAATGGGACCAATCGGTGACCATCAGCATATCACATTCACGATTCCTCATTAAAATAAGTCTAATACCTAAGGCACTGGTCTCACTACGAGCTACTAAGCTATGAACTATGGGCTATAAAAGATACATCATCAGCCTATGATAGTCCACTGCTGGACGAAGGCCTCTCCTATTAACTATGCGTATAAACGCATTAGGAGGTAAATGACCATAATAATGTGTCCACTATGATGACGCTGCTGCCCATCATCAATCTATATCAAATATAGTGGTCAGTGACACTTCAATCCCTTAGTCGACTCTTACGACACCCGCAGGAGGAGTTGGGATGGTGACAAATGTATTCTTACTGCCGTCACCACACGATAAAAGATACGCAATTTTAGAATTATAACTAACGTGAGACTCAAACATATTTAAATATTTATCAAACGGGTTATTCACGTAATTGCTCGACATGTTTCGATCCATTTAGAGGATCCTCATCATGGATCGGCGCTGCCCGCGGCCAGCACCCGCTCTAGCAAAGCGCAAAGCCCGCAGTACACGTCGGGCTTTGGTCGCGGATACTCCATGATGAGGATCCTCTAAATGGATCGAAACATGTCGAGCAATTATCGACTTCAATTTCGTGAGTAACCCGTTTGATTAATATTTAAAAGATACGTACTCCCGTGTCTCTTGTTCGTGTTTATAGCCGATAGTTCATAGCTTTGTAGCTCGCGGTGAGACCAGTATGAGCTATCAACACGAACAAAAGATACGCACTCCCGTGTAAATAAAAGAGACACGGCAGTGTGTATCTTTTGTTCGTGTTTATAGCCGATAGTTCATAGCTTAGTAGCTCGCGGTGAGACCAGTGCCTAACTTCAGATAACTGACTCATGGTCGTTACATTAAAATGATCATTAACTAATAACTACCAAGTTCATTTACAATATTATATGCCTTATTTCTAATGCTTTAAGTCTAATTATTAACAAGAATTCTCCTTCGACGGTCGCGTTAATGGAATATTGATAACTTTTATGATTTACGTTTAGTTGAGTGATATATTGACTAGGAAATGGACGTGCGTTTGATGTAAGTACCTATAATACTATACCTACCTAACTTTCGTGTTATATTTCTATATGCGTATTATTTTGTTTATTAATTACTAGCGATCCGCCCCGGCTTCGCACGGGTACTATACCTACATAAAAACCTTCCGCTTGAATTACTCTACCTATTAAAAAAAAACATAAAAAATCCGTTGCGTAGTTGTAAGATTTAAGCGTACAAAGGGACATAAGGACAGAAAAAGTGACTTTATTTTATACTGTGTAGTGATAATTATATAGTGTATTACCATGACCCGGGTTTTTACGAAAATGGGTAAAACGCATTACTAGCAATCGTTTTCAAGTATTAACATTTGTCAAATAATTAAATTGACCGTACAATTCATTTTATTTCCTCCGAACGATCAATGTAACGCGTGTACTGCTTAGTTGTCAAACGTTGTGAGTGGCTGCGATCTGTCATTGTCAAGTGCAAATTAACGATTCGTTTTGAAGTACATTGCATCTCAATTAACTTTTCTTAGAAAGTAGGTAAATTACTTTTAAAATTACCAGTTTGAATTGAATAATGTTCATGGTTTGGTTAAAAATCTGCATCGCATTCCTCGGTTTCAATAAAAGCCAGTATTCATGGTAACACACTGTATAGCGTGTACAGGATCACTGATCAATCCAAATGGTTCAGTATGTATGGAGGTTTTGGAAACCATAACAGATATCGAAGATGCGAAATCTTGTCTTAGAAACCATGACGTCGACTTTAGTAAAAAGAAAAACTGCATTCATACACTTTTACTTCTACAAATTTCGTTAAGGTAAGGTGGGGTAAGAAGAAACGGTTTTTTTAATGGGGTATGACAAAAAGATACCAGCAGACGGTGTGCCAGAAGGATGACTTTTGTCTTACCCCATTGAATACCGTTTCTTACCCCACCTTACCTTACTTATTTTCCTTTGGATATCGGATAAACGCCCGTTAATAACGGACATTTCTTGGTAGGGTTACTGTGTCCGTGTCCGCTTGCGATAGTGTTATTGACACTAAAATAATTTCATAAAATTATTTGATATGTCCCACAAAATTAATAAATATCTTGGAACATCTTACGCAATTCGACCTAGTCCCACGGTAAGCTCAATTAAGGCTTGTGATGTGGGTACCAGGCGACGATATATATAATAGATAGATACTTAAATACATACACAGCCATGACCAACGAACAAACATTTGTGATAAAAATATACCCTGGCTGGGATTCGAACCCAGAATCTCCAGCTTCGTAGGCAGGGTCACTAGCAATACCAACTAGGCTACGGAGGCTGAAAAACACAAACACTTTAATAGTTAATATTTCATAATTAATTAGTAAGGAAATTGTGACGCGTTTGCTCTGGCTGACCTATCGTGAACCCACGACGTTCAAGGCGTTGGGTGAATGTCAACAAAATACTGTCGCTTTCAGATACATATATACACGGTGCTCGTGAGCATTTCGAAAGATTTTAATGCTGAATCCATGACCACATTTAGAGTATTTTAATGTTATATTGTCAGCCTCTGTAGCCTAGTTGGTAGTGAAGTGACCCTGCCTATGAAGCGAGGTTCCGGGTTCGAATCCCGGCGAGGGCATTCTTTGTGTATTTATTTATCACAAAAATTTGTTCCTTGGTCATGGCTGTGTATGTATCTAAGTATCTATACGTATCTATCTATTATATCGTCGCCTGGTACCCACAACACAAGCCTTAATTGAGCTTACCGTGGGACTAGGTTGATTTGTGTAAGATGTCCCAAGATATTTATTTATATAAAATTTCCTGGATTCGGCTTGGTTCCAGAGATAATTAACCTTTTTTCGAAATAAGTTTTTCGACGTAACTCGTCATAAAACTTCTTTTTGATTACAATGCTACCACAATGTGTTCTAATATTACCACACCTTTTGCCTGGCAATCAAAAAATAAGAATAGACTTGACGAAAACATCTGTCCCATTAAAAAAAAAAATTTACAACAAATTGTTGTTATGATAAAAAGTATTGGAAATGTTAAAAAGTATAGGTACAAAATATCTAAAAAAAAATATATATTTTTTGTGGAATTTGACATTAGGTCTCATAATATTTTTTGTTTATTTTGATGTCTAGAATATCTAATATACGAAGGGTCCTCGGAAAGAACACGTCCAATCCTTATGAACATCAGAGTAAATTACCTACCTTGTTCCTTTAAAACTAAGGTTGTTTTTCCTTCTGAAATGAATTGACTAGACACGTTTTTTTCGTGGACCCTTCATATATACATATAAATATATCTCTGGGAACATCTTACACAAATCGACCTAGTCCCACGATAAGCTCAATGAAGGCTTGTGATGTGGGTACTAAGCGACGACTTATATAATAGATAGATACATATTAGATACTTAAATACATAGCCAGCCATGACCAAGGAACAAATATTTCATCATCATCATATCAGCCGAAAGACGAAAGGCCTCCCCCAAACAAATATTTGTGATAAATAAATTCACAAATAATGCCCTGGAGGTTCCGGGTACGAATCCCGATTCGTACCCCAGCTTCGTAGGCAGGGTCACTACCTACTAGGCTACGAAGGCTGACAAAAGATTCCAAGTTTTTTTCCATACATAGTTACAAGTGAAGTAAAGCTAATAAAAGCGTGTTAACCTTTTGACCGCCTGGTCACACTCAAGTTCCACTGCCGTGTCATAATTATCTCAGCTAACTTGATGTCCTCAAAACTCAAGTTAGATGAGATAGGTTTAGGTACTGCGACCATATATAACATGGACGTCTAACGCCAGCTCATAAATGCCCCAAATTGTTAAATTGTGCCAAGATGGGCAGGACATAGCGCTTTACTTACCGCGCATATTTCGGCGCAACATTTTTGACAAATGTTTATAGAATCCCAATCAAAGCTTTGTCACAACTATTTTTAAATGGCGGATGTTTTTATAACTAGGTTGATATTGAAATTCATTACCGTGATGCATTGAAGAGGGGGTGACACTTGTCAACTAAAATTCAGGACCGTTTTAGAAAGGCAATTTAGTATGGCATTCGGCTTCCATGTTTTATTTTGTTCGTAGCGTAAATGTTTGATTGACACTTATAACAATTATTTTCTAGAACTGTTATTGCGTTGGCAGCGTTTGGATGCGTGATGGCACAAAAAGAGGAGATAGAAAATACTACTGTCAGTGGTAAGTCTTTTACTTTTTTTATGTGACGAAGGTAGACAACTGAGCTCTCAGCCCACCTGATGGAAAGCGGGAACTGAGGCCCATGGACATAGTGACCAAAAAATTGCCTATGCGCTGCCTACCCTGAGGACTTAGATGGATTGCCTCTATGCCAGTAATTACACCGGCTATCTTACCCCCAAACCGGAACACAGCAGCGCAAACACTGCCATTTAGCCATATTTAGCGGCAGGTTAACGGGTAAGACGGTGGTAGCTATCTGGGCGGACCCTGCACGAGGTGCTACCACCAGCAAAACCCCACAATGCCCAATGTTCATTAAAATGTACACTTCACTTCAATGAGATTTAAGCCTTTCATAAACTCAATAAAGCTGCATTTTGTTTTGATTTTACGAACGAAATTCAGGCATTCCTTAGGCACTGGTTTCATGGCGAGCTACTAAGATATGAACTATCGGCTATAAACACGAACAAAATATACTCACTCCCGTGTAGGTAAATGAGACACGGCGATACTCGCCCAGCCCAGCTATCAGCTATCACCGCCGGGCGAGTATCGTGTATCTTTTTTTACACGAAAGTGTATCTTTTGTTCGTGTTTATAGCCCATAGTTAATAGCTTAGTAGCTCGCGGTGAGACCAGTGCCTTACACAGCAAGGTTCAAAATATAATTGAAAAAAAATACATAATATGGCCTTGTGAGGTCCTTTTGGATGCCAATCACTGATATAACGGCAGCGCAGGTCCAACGCCAAACATCAATTTATAAGTCACAGTCTACAGAGCAATATAGACATACAGGCGTGTGCATGAAGTTCAAATTCTGTTTTGATACGTTGGTGGCGGCTTTCGTATTATTAAAGACACCCGATTCGCGTGTCAATTGTGTGTTAAAAAAAGGCAGGCAGGTTCGTAACGACAATTAAGTAGGTACGATATCTTTAGGAATTTAAGCTTGATCAGCGTTTTTAGGGTTTAGTAAACTAGGAAGGAACCCATTGCCCCCTCCCCCCCCCCCCCCCTCCCTGGCATGCTGAGGCCTTCAAAGAGTAACATCAACTTTTTTTATCAGAGCCCAAGGCATGTCTGACAGCCAAGAACGTTTCCGGGATTTGCGTGCAACGGAACAGCTGCGACTACAGCACTGCGGCCATTGACCTCACGCTGTACGCTCCTCATGATTATCAGAGGTATGTATACAAATTACGAAAGGTGTGTTGCTATCTAGTCTGACCACAACGCCCGATTCTCGTATGTTGAAACACTCGCTACGCTCGAGATTCTATTTTAGAACTGACCCATAGTTTTGCAAGAAAGCGACCAACTAATTTTTTTTGTCAATCTGACTTAAGCTCATAACTTGAGTTTTGTCGCTTTCTATATAGTCAATAAATCGGAGTTGGTCGTTTTCTGCATAACTATGTTAAACAATAGAATCCTTTCGCTTGCTCGTGTTTCAATTTCATACATCATCAGCCTATGATAGTCCAGTGCTGGACGTAGGCCTCTCCTATTAACTATGCGTAGGTATATAAGCAATAGGAGGTAAATGCCTGTAATCGCCACGCTGGGCAAGCGGATTGGCGATTGCAGTAATGTGTCCACTATGATAACGCTGCTGCCCGTCAATCTTTTATCAAATAATGGTCAGTGACACTTCAATCCCTTAGTCGACTCTTACGACACCCGCAGGAGTTGGGGTGGTGACAAATGTATTACTGCCGTCACCACACAGCATTCAATTTCATACTCGCTGGTAAAATACAACTTTGCACCCTTATATAAATAACTACTATGTCCAATGTTTTTGCCATTGACCCAAAATTCTTTTCGTCGTCTTATTTTTTGTCCCTAAAAAACGTCACGCAGTTGTGATTTTTGTATGAGATGATGTTTTGTTTCTAATTTTTGATGTATGGATTAAAATCTAGCGTGAAAAAGAAATACAAGTGCACCGGATTTTTTTATATACCGAGTCGAAACAGCAACTAAAAGCGTGACAGAGTGATATGAAACAAGACAACGAAAAGAATTTTGACCCACATGTGTAAAGTTGCAGGTTTCATAAATAAATAAATAAAACAAAAACTGTATATACTAAAAATTTGTATATTTCAATATTTCATGTACTTGTCATACCTTACTCTACATTCACAATAGCTTTCAGTCCTTATCTGTTTATTTCATTATTCATCAATTTACAGGATGTTTCATCCATCGCTTATAAAAATGTCTGGTTATCAGTTAACAAGTCATTACAAAAATTCTAACAAATATAATATAAACTACATTATCAGTATTATCACCGAAAGTAATTTTACTTCACCCAATTTAAGGTGCATTAGACCAAACGAGCATTCGCTCATTCTATCACCCACTCTACGAAATTCGTTCGTTACACAAAACGTGATTCGTCGAAATTCGTCGATTTCGTAGAGTGGGGGATAGAATGAGCGAACGCTCGTTTGGTCTAAATGCACCTTTACATTTCGCCGGAAAATCACTTACGCATATTATCAATTCGAATCGCGAAAAAAACACATTCCCATACAAAATGTCGATATCTTGTAACAAATTTGTATGAAAGTTTTTTTTTCGAGTTTTCCGGGTTGGTCTTATACTAATAGTTGCTCACTTGCTCAGTATGACTTATACAGGGCGTCCCAAACCTACGGGACATGAATGGAAAGTACCTTCAATATCGTAGATAGAGTATTTTGTTCAACAAGACTTTAAATAATATTTAAAAATTAGTAACTCTACATCAAAGATATTCCAAAAATGACTCGTCTGGGAATCGAACAGACGTTACTCTTTGACCGCGACAGTCGGCCATAGGCGACAACGGAAAATCGTGACTAGATGCCAACGACGGCTACAGCCGTCAACGTCGCCAAAACAATAGCGACTTCCGCGGTAATTCGTAAAGCTTCAATTTCGCTTAAATAATCGTGATTGCGTGGCGTCTCGAGCTTGGCATATTCCTCCGCCGTCTGGCAGTCAAAAGGTTAAAAGCGAAAAAAATCGGCACATCGAAACTTTATAATTATAACTGTTCATAAATGACATAGTATTTTTGAAGACAGGAACAGCGTCAAATGCCTGAGTAAAGTTGCAAGAAAATATTTATTAAGACGAGGTAAGATGCTTTATGAAAATATGCGAATGCAGAATTACTAACTTTTAAAAATAACAAAGTCTTCTTTGAGTAAAATAGCTTATCTATTATCTACGACATTTAAGGAACCTTCCCTTCATTCCGAGTTGGGCTGCGACCATATATAACATGGACGTCTAACGCCAGCTCAAAAATGCCCCCAAAAACCAATTGTTCAATTGTGCCAAGATGGGCAGGACATAGCGCTTTAAAACCGCGCATATTTCGGCGCAACATCTTTGACAAATGTTTATAGAATATAGCCTATCGAAACTGATGGACCAATCACAACTATTTTTAAACGGCGGTTGAAGTTTTTATAGGTTGATATTGACATTCATTACCGTGATGCATTGAAGAGGGGGTGACATTTGTCAACAAAAATTCAGGGCCGTTTTTGAAAGGCAATCTAGTATGGCGTGCGGCTTCCATGTTTTATTTGTTCGTAGGTCTATGGGTACTAGTTCTCATATAGTCTAGGCCCAGTTGTATCACACTTATGGTACCACCTTGAAGCGGCTAGTTGACTCGCGACGAATTCTTTATCACAATGGGTACATGTCCAATTGGGTTCGTTTTGGTGGGACTCTCTGAAATAATTCAAATAAATAGGTACAGTCAAAGACAAAATAAGGTG
>JALPQI010005368.1:0-71464 GCA_025490895.1 Thaumatotibia leucotreta | reverse complement strand
ATTTATTTTATTAAAATTTGTTTATAATAGTGTCTTGATTAATGTCTTTATTTTCTTTACAGTATGCATTTAATTTTGCCCAAAGTAATAAGCTGGATGTAACATGCAGGTGTCATTTTCTGGCGAAATATTATGAAAAGAATTTATCCAAATATAAGGGTTTGAAAGTTAAACTAGATTTAGATTAAAACTCAGCATGGAGGTAGCATGGCATAGATGTAATATTAATTATTATTTAAGAGAAAAGTGTTATGGTAAAGCTAAGACCATTGCTAAACTTGCATCTTCTCAATTTCCGGATACAATAGAATTTGTTTTTTATCATGGTATAACACATATACTTGAAGGACAGATCCAGAAAGGAATCAATGAACTGACTCCATTACAGTCAGACAAAGATATACAATTGGCTGTTGTAATTGCATTAATATTTGGCCATAAACTTGCTAGTTCAGTGGAGAGGGATGCATTGTATGGACTAGAATCCAAACTTAAAGAGGAGAGAAAGCAAGCAACTGCATCATCTTACTACTACTCAGGATTGTTTCTCTCTCTAGCTGGAAAATATGAAAAGGCTTCTGAATACATAAACAAATGTTTGAAAAAAGATTCAAACAATGTAAATGCCATAATTTTAAAGGGCTGGAATGATATGTATATGTATATTGGTGACATGCAGGGAGCTATATTAGATTGTTTAGAATTGGCTTTGAGTAAAAGTGACCGAAATGTAGAGGCTTTACTTGGGCTGGCTAAATTCAAATACTTTGCTAAGGACCATGAAGCATCTAATCTTACTCTGGATAGACTGATTGTCAGCAGCCCTGGACAAGTTGTTCCATTGATTGAGAAGTTGAAAAACGAATTTGCCTTGCAAAAATGGGAACCAGTGTATGATACAATTGAAAGAATTTTTCACTTAGAATGTGATAATATTGTAGCATTGAGAATCCGGATTTATATTGCTTTATGCAAAAATTCAGACTATATTGAAGCAGCTGACCAGTTGAATAAGTTTTATGGAGTCTTAGAGAATGAAGAAACATACAATGGCTATCAATTTTATAATACAACGCAGATATTTTCACGAGTCTGCGGAAGGTCAAATGCAGTTCTTTCTCAAGTCTATAGATTTGCACAGTATGCCTCAGAAATGTATTCTAACAATGTGGATTATTTAAGCGAAGTGGGGTATCAATGCCTACTTCAAGGAAACATAAAGATGCATTAAGTTTCTTCAAGGCTGCTAGTAAAATCGACAGTAACTCTATTACAGCTTTATGTGGCCTGACCCTCTGCCAGATGTATGATAATGGGCCTACTGAACAAATCTCACAACAAATAGAATTATTGTTTGAAATGCAAGGCTCAAAAAAGGTGCCTATTCTGTACTTACTCTCGGCTCAGTTGAATTTGAAAAACCCTTCCACAGCTGTTGCTTTACTGAACACTGCTTTTGAAGCTAAAGTCTCTTTAGCTAACAAATATCCATTTGGATTGACATATGTGAAAGATCTTGATCCCGATTTTTTGCTTGAAATTTACAAAGAGTACAAAAAGCATTTGACGAAGAAACCATTTGTTATTGTTGGTTACTTGTTGTATTCCCAAGAAAGCGGCCCTTTAGTTTCTAGCTGCTTCAATATTCTTGAAACAGCTTGTAAAGCTTGTCCTGGATTGTTAATGGGCTTATATGAATTGGCCAAGATAAAGTTTCTATTTGGGTATTCAAATGATGCCCTGAAGTTAGCCCAACAAGTCGGTGAACTGGATAATACACATGCAGGCAGTCAAGTACTGTTGGCTCAAATTTACATTCAACAACAGGCATTTACTAAATCTGCTCAAGCTTTAGAAATGTGTTTGAGCTACAATTTCAAAGTTCGTGATAGTGCTATGTACCATTTTCTGAATGGAGTTATTTTGAAAAGTGCTAATCAACTTCAAGATGCCTTGTCCAGTTTCAACACAAGCTTGCAGATAACTACTAGCAAAACAAGCAATATAAGTCGTCAGTTTGAATCAGATTTAAACATCATTGACAAAGCCACTTTGTATCTGCAAATTATAGAAATACAGACCTCTTTAGGGCAGTTAGCAGAAGCAGGAAAAACTATGCAGGTAAAGTTATTTTTTGCTTAAAAATATCGGAAATAGATGGAATATTCTGATCCGATAATGCCTTATGAATTATATGCCAGCAGTGCTTAAATAATAGTGTGTGTCTTTTTTATAGGAAGCCATTCAAGAATTTTCTTATACTTCTGAAGAAAGTCGTCTACATATAGCTCGAGCAGATCTGGCGTTAAAGAAAGGTGACGTCGACGGGTCAATTGACATTTTGAACGAAATCAAGCCAGGCCAGCCATATTACTTCCAAGCCCACAGTAAAATGGCCCACATATACTTAAAGGAGAAGAAAGACCGAGCTATGTTTACAACCTGTTTTAAAGAGGTAGTGAGTAATCATCCGATGGCTGATGCTCATACAATGATGGGTGATGTTTATATGTCAATTCATGGTAAGCAAGTACTCATTTCCGAATTGTCTCTTTAATATATTTTTCTGGAGTTATTTTTGTAAAATACCAACAAAAGGATACAACGAGGGAAATAACGTTCTAAAGCTACGAGTAAATGTTTCTTGTTTGTAAATTAATGAATCATTTTCCGCAACTCGGCATCAAACGTGCCTATTTTGCGTAGTCCCAACACTGGCCCATTACTTTTTGGGTTCCTCACGATGTTTTCCTTCACTGTAAAGCACTTGTGAATACCGGAAGATATTTCGTCATCATCATTACTTAAGAGCTACGCTCTTGTCGGTGGAGTATTCGTCATTCCTCTCTATTCTGTGCAAGCCTTTTGACATCTGAGTACGACTCGACAGCTACTTTTTCCTTTAATTGGCTGAGGTATGATTCTTGGCCTTCCTCTACTTCTCTTGCCCTCGATCTTCCCCTCTAAGATATTCAGAAAGAAGCTGTCGTGTCGTATCAGGTGGCCCATCATCATGCCTCTCCTATTTTTTACTGTTTCCAGTAGGCATCGCTTTTCTCCTACCATTTCGAGTACTTCCTCATTCGTCTTTCTTTCCATCCAGCTAATCCTTTCCATCCTCCGCCAACACCACATTTCAAATGCTTCCAGCCTTTCTCTGTCTCGTTGTGTCAGTGTCCACGTCTCACACGCATATAACGCAATGCTCCAAATATACATTTTAAGTAAACGTTTTCTCACTTTTTTTTTCAATTTTGTACATGAATGTATTTCAGAGCCAATCCAAGCAGTGGAATCCTATGAAGCAGCACTCCACAGTAACCCTAAAGACGTGACCCTGGTCCGCAAACTAGGCGCTGCGCTAGTAAAGACACATCGTTATGACGCCGCCGCGCAGCACTATGAGAACAATATCAAATTGCTTAACGATGATACGCTTAGGTTCGAGTATCTTGAGCTTCTTGTCAAGGTATGCCTTTTATCATTATTATAGCCTCGTAAGGCCCATAGTACTTATTAACATATAAATAATTTAAATTATATTTAATTAGAAAAGCATTTGTTCTGTTTCGTAAACTGTACTGACAAACTGAAAACAACTTTATTCCCTGCTGAATAAACCGTTTCAAAGTGAATAACGAATATTGAAAGTTTATATTGTATCACACATACAGGGTGGAACGGAACTACGATCTTTCCCGCTACCGACCGAGTCTACCAACCATTACAATGAACTTTCAGTATGGAACCAACATCGAAAACTTACATGGAAAATTGACTTTTCCATACTATTGAGCTCCAACTAATCAGTGACTTTGTATGAGGGGTTAATTTTTTTTTAAGATATTTCGATGTTGGTCCCATACTGAAAGTTCATCGTAATGGTTGGTAGACTCGGTCGGTAGCGGGAAAGATCGTAGTTCCGTTCCACCCTGTATAAGCAGCAAACCAACCGCGAACTTCGAAAAACGGACATTTCGAACATCTCTCTCATATCGATGATGCCGTCGTTGCAGTGATGCCAAGACTCCAATTTTTAATTACAACCTGTTTACAGTTAAAACAATATGACAAAGTGGACTCGGTTATTTCCTCGGACTTGAACGAAATGTACAACAAAGGGAAAGACATACCGACATTAAAGCGGCGAGTTAACTTACTCCTACTCCAGGCGAAAAGTCGTGAGCTTAAAAATCCGACCGCTGGTAATACGCTACTGATACTTACAGAGGCAAGGGACTTGCAGGTAACTTTCAGAATACATTAACAAAGAAACAGAAATACGATTTTTATTCACTTGTATTTTTCAAGAAAAGCACTTAAAACAGAGGGAAAGACTTCATGGCCACTTGGCCAGCCTCGTAACCATATCACCCTCGTTCTGCTTGGGTGTCAATAAGTATTTGGCTGGCACCTATTTTCCTGACTATGTATGTTTAGTACTCTTTCTGTTAATTGAAAAACAAACTGTCATGCATAGTTTATGAATATAGTTTAAAAAGATGCGATTACAGCATTTTCTTTAAATAGCCGGTAATTCGTTTTAAAATTGTGTTTTCCTAACTAGTGCGAAAAAACGAACTTTCCGTACGCTTCGCGCGCGGTAATTTCTCTTTTTGACGCATTGTTATGAAAAAAATCGTCCCTTACACGTGCAAAAACTTTTTTTAACTCGGGTGATTGTCGCCCTCGTTTCACTCGGGCTCCAAGTTTCACCCTCGCCGAAAAATAGTTTTCCCGCACTAGTTAGGAAATGTACTATTATAACACTGTTTAATTTTGCAGGCCGCCATAGTGAAAAGGATAGAGATAGACTCTAGAGGTGATCTGCAAGAAGAGAGAAGGCAGCTCTCCCATATTCTTTGCTGCTTGGCGAAGGTCAAGTCAACGAAGGAACCGGCTGTGGCGGCTAATCTTTATTCGGAGGCTTTGATACAGACACCGAGGGACCCTGAGACGTTACTAGCCCTTGCTAAGTTATTTGCACATGTAAGTACTGAATCATAAAAAAAAAAAAACAAATGAAATCATACACGAATCGAAATCCCATAGTAGGTAAGCTTAACTGGGCTTGTTTTGTGGGTACAAGGTGACGAAATATATATGATATGTATACGGATTGAAGTATCATTATTATAGTACTTCAGCCATTAGGTCAGCCTCCGTAGCCCAGTTGGTAGTAACCCTGCCTACGAAGCTGGAGGTTCCGGGTTCGAATCCTGGCGAGGGCATTATTTGTGTATTTATTTATCACAAATATTTGTTCCTTGGTCATGGCTGTGTATGTATTTAAGTATCTATACGTATCTATCTATTATATATATCGTCGCCTGGTACCCACAACACAAGCCTTAATTGAGCTTACCGTGGGACTAGGTTGATTTGTGTAAGATGTCCCAAGATATTTATTTATTTATTTTTTATAGTATTGAAGTTAATGAGTGGTTCTGCTTCAGAGTACAACGTGGAATACCAGGGTCGCGTTTTATAAAGTTACAATTTACAATTTCGCTGTTTGCCTCTCTTTCTAGCCAATACGTGCATGCGTTAGAGAGGCAAACAGTGAAATTGTAAATTGGAACTTTATAGAACGCGACCCAGAGTGCGTAGGCAAGATGCCTATCGCTAACACACAGTATCGTAGCGTAGTTTACTCTTTCTCTCACTTCACTTTTTTGCGTAGTAGTATTAGTGCGACAAAGACAGTATCGTGCACCCTGAACCTATAAGGTGTAGGTAGGTATTTCGAAAATCAAATAAAAATCACCATTATTTCCAACATAATACCAAGATAATCCTTTCGAAATTACCGAAGCATTTCTTACATTCGTAATAACCCCTCTGCTCCTTACAGACTTTTTAATTTGATGCTGCCTGTGTTTATATAATAATTTTATCTTCATTATTTAGATGAACAATCCAGAAAAATGCGAACAAACTTGTGCTATTCTGTTGAATACGGACCCGAACAACGAATCCGCTGCCGTTATGATGGCCGATCTTGCTTTCCGAAAAGTAAGTAACACTACATACCATTATATTTTGTTTTGTTTATGCATGTTAGCTGTAAGTTGTATTATTTTATTACAATGTATTCGTACAAAGAACGAATCTCTAACAGCTTTATCTCTTACGACACCCAACATTTTTAAGGCTGTAAGTCGTCATACTAAACGTATGGAAGCGTTTTAAGTTAGTATTTTTAATATTACTTCATCTATTTCGAAAAAAATATTAATGTAATTTTACTCGTTGGGTAACGTACTTTCGATATCAGTTAAAAGTTTTCTGATATCTCTCATATTTACGGAAATGTGGCCTGTAAATACTTATCGATAACACCCTGTATATAACTGGGCTTACAATACGTACAAGATTTTCATAAAGGGACGTAGTTATACAAAAAGGAACCAACCCACAAGAACTTGTCATTTCATAGATTGACTTTATTTTGATTTATTGTGTTAATTAGAATGAAAAATTCTTGTGGGTTGGTTCCCTTTTGCATAACTACGTCCAAAGTATCTTGAATTAATTGTGTTTTTTTTCGGAATGCTTACGAGTACATGCCATTCAAATTTTAGGTAGATCTAGAAACTGCCCAACGCCACCTAACTCAGATACTATCAGTGAAACCAACCAGCTGGGAGGCCCTTGCTCAGCTCATCGAAGTGCAATGGCGACGTGGCAAGGTTGCTGATGCGGAGCCAGCTTTGGATGCGGCCAAACAGGAACTAGGGAATACTGATGATCCAGGTATTTGCCATTCTTAAATGGATTCAGATTTAAAGCATAATTATTTAAAATATCAGTAAAAGGACTGTTGATAGGCGTGCCTTTTAATTTTTTGAAGTCCAATGCCGAAGCGATAAGCCAGCTGTAGTATGTAGATCAAGCGTAGAATGCGGGAAATTAGAACTGAAGAATGCTGACAACCCTGATGCACAAGTACTTATTTATTGAAAAATATAACACCTCAGGCTTGTCCAGGGCTCCAATCACACAACGTGACTTTTCTCTATGCTAGGTTATAAGCAGGCAGGTTATATGCTAGGTTGAATTACTATTTTAATTTATCTTAGGCCTATTTTTTCAATCCCTAGATAAAAGTATTCGGCAGACAAAATTATTACTATCCTTTTCTGAGGTCATCTCATCAATCAAAATTGACAGAGCTAAAATTTACGTGACAAACACTGTTAACTGGAGATTGAAAAATCAGCTCTTAATCATTAACTCCCTTATTCATAAACGTTTACTAACTTAGCAAGCTGCTAAGTGTTGTTTGCCCCTTTCGATCTTATCAATATGTCTATACAAACAATACTTAGTGGCTTGTTAACTTTGGCGACGTTTATGACCTTATTCACAGTAAAGAGTAACCACCTTTGGTTACTCTTTATTGTGGGTAGAATTATTATTCAACACTCCCAACATTTTAGAAAAAGTGTACGAGTAGGATATTTTTTCTCTAATGTAGTCACCACTCTTACCAGGATACCAGTATTGCTGCGGAGTTATGTCAGTATACGCGGGGCGAGCCAACGCGGCACTCCGACAGCTCAACCAAGCGCGCCGGTCTCCGCGCTGGGGACACAGTGCGGCGCGACGGATGGTGCTGTTGTGTTTGTCGCAGCACGCGCCTGATGCAGTGCAGGACTCGTTTAGTGATGACTCGTGAGTACCAGGCGGCTAGCACTGTTGAGGAGTTGTAAATGCTGACACATGCTCTTCTAGGATACAGCGCCACATGGGGCTGCAATTTAGACCAACCATACACGGACCGCTTCAAGCACTCCACCATACAAATTCTTGCAGTTGACCTCCAGTTCCCATACAAAGTGACTTCTACGACTTACATGAGCCTCATGCTCTGCACAACACCTATCGAGAGGGCTTGTGAGTACCAAGCTACCAGCACTGCTGAGGAGTTGTTCCAGTAGTGTCGTCACGCTGGCGACACAGCGCCACGTGTTGCCGCATTTCGCATCATGGGTCTGATGCTCTGCACGACACCTTTAGCGTGGACTCGTTAGTACCAGGGTATTAGCACTGATGAGGAGTAATGTATACGCGGGGCGAGCAACGCGGCGCTCCGGCAGCTCAACCAAGCGCGCCGGTCTCCGCGCTGGGGACACAGTGCGGCGCGACGGATGGTGCTGTTGTGTTTGTCGCAGCACGCGCCTGATGCGGTGCAGGACTCGTTTAGTGACGACTCGTGAGTACCAGGGTGCTAGCACTGTTGAGGAGTTGTGAATTCTAATACACGCGCTTCTCGTAAAACAGCGCCATATGGTGCTGCTATTTAGACAGACTACACACGGACCGCTTCAAGCAGTCCATCCCGTATACATTATTGCAGTTGACCTCCAGTTCCTATACAAAGTGACTTCTACGACTTACATGAGCCCGATGCTTTCCACGACTCCTTTGGAGAGGGCTCGTAAGTTACCAGGCTGTCCGCACTGCTGAGAAGTTGTGCCAGTGTATACGTCTCGCTGGCGACACAGCGCCACGTGTTGCCGCTGTGTATTTCGCAACATGGGTCTGATGCTCTATACACCTTTAGCGAGGACTCGTGAGTACCAGGGTACCAGCACTGATAAGGAGTAATGTATACGCGGGGCGAGCCAACGCGGCACTCCGGCAGCTCAACCAAGCGCGCCGGTCTCCGCGCTGGGGACACAGTGCGGCGCGACGGATGGTGCTATTGTGTTTGTCGCAGCACGCGCCTGATGCGGTGCAGGACTCGTTTAGTGACGACTCGTGAGTACCAGGCTGCTAGTACTGTTGAGGGGTTGTGTATGCTGATACACGCGCTTCTAGTAAAACAGCGCCATATGGTGCTGCTATTTAGACAGACTATACACGGACCGCTTTAAGCAGTCCGTCCCGTACAAAATTTTGCAGTTTACCTCCAGTTCCCATACAAAGTGACTTCTTGAAGCGGTCTATGTATGGTTAGTCTTACGCAACATGAGCCTGATGCTCTGCACGACTCCTTCAGAGAGGGGTCGTGAGTACCAGGCTGCCAGCACTCCTGAGAGGTAGTGTAAGTGTATGCGCGGGGCGAGCCAACGCGGCACTCCGGCAGCTCAACCAAGCGCGCCGGTCTCCGCGCTGGGGACACAGTGCGGCGCGACGGATGGTGCTATTGTGTTTGTCGCAGCACGCGCCTGATGCGGTGCAGGACTCGTTTAGTGACGACTCGTGAGTACCAGGCTGCTACCACTGTTGAGGAGTTGGGAATGCTGATACACGCGCTTCTAGGAAAACAGCGCCACATGGGGCTGCAATTTAGATTTAGACCAACCATACACGGACCGCTTCAAGCACTCCATCATGCAAATTCTTGCAGTTGACCTCCAGTTCCCATACAAAGTGACTTCTACGACTTACATGAGCCTCATGCTCTGCACGACACCTATGGAGACGGCTTGTGAGTACCAAGCTACCAGCACTGCTGAGGAGTTGTGCCAGTGTATACGTCTCGCTGGCGACACAGCGCCACGTGTTGCCGCTGAGTATTTCGCAACATGGGTCTGATGCGCTGCACGATACCTTTAGCGAGGACTCGTTAGTACCAGGGTACCAGCACTGATGAGGAGTAATGTATACGCGGGGCGAGCCAACGCGGCACTCCGGCAGCTCAACCAAGCTCGTCGGTCTCCGCGCTGGGGACACAGTGCGGCGCGACGGATGGTGCTGTTGTGTTTGTCTCAGCACGCGCCTGATGCGGTGCAGGACTCGTTTAGTGATGACTCGTGAGTACCAGGCGACCAGTACTCTTGAGGACTTGTGTATGCTGATACATGCTCTTCTAGAAAAACAGCGCCACATGATGCTGCTATAGACAGACTATACACGGACCGCTTCAAGCAGTTCGTCCCGTACAAATTTTTGCAGTTGACCTCCAGTTCATATACGAATTCACTTCTTGAAGCGGTCCGTGTATGGTCAGCCTTACATAATGAGCCTGATGCTCTGCACGACTCCTTCGAAGAGGGCTCCTAAGTACCAGGCTGCCAGCACTGCTGAGGAGTTGTGTCAGTATACACGCCCCGTTAGACACAGCGTGTTGCTGCTGTCATACCTGTCACAGCACCCGATACGCTACACGACTCCTTTAGCGAGGATGCTCTGCACAATGGCACAATGGATTTGTGATCGTGGGTACCAAGCTGCCAGCACTGCTGATGAGTTACATACGCTCAATTAGGAACCTATAACGTGGGATAATTAACTATTTCTTACTCTTATTCTTATTACGTGGCCGTGTGGTGACGGCAGAAAGAATACATTTGTCACCACCCCAACTCCTCCTGCGGGTGTCGTAAGAGTCGACTAAGGGATTGAAGTATCACTGACCATACTTGATTAAAGAGTGATGATGGGCAGCAGCGTCATCATAATGAACACATTACTGCGATCGCCAATCCGCTTACCCAGCGTGGCGATTATGGGCATTTACCTCCTAATGCGTCTATACGCATAGTTAATAGGAGAGGCCTACGTCCAGCAGTGGACTATCATAGGCTGATGATGATGATTCTTATTACGTCCTATAGCTATCAGACAGCTGTAAACCAGTTTATTAAAGGCTGAATTTCTACACATTCATAAAGTCAAATAATTATGAGCTAATCACAGTAATCATAATCACTCAAGCGTCATTAAAGTGTCATCAGTAACTTATAACATTATCAAACCGTGATTTAACCTTTGGTCCACTAGACGGCCAAGGAATATGCTGAGCTCCAGACGCCACGTGTAAACGAAATTGAAGCGAAAGTGCATTGAACAGTCCCGCGTAGGTTCATTGGCGTCACAGTCACTATTTTCCGCTGTCGTGTATTACCGATTGTGACGGTCAGGTTAAAAAGCGACGTAGAATGTAGTCTTGACAAGAAAGGACGACATTCGACATTAAAGTTTTTTTTCGCAGAGACACAAGAATGTTAGCGCTAAAAACGGCCGAGAAGCTTCTAGCAGAGGTAGCGCCGGGCGAGCGGAAGGCGTTACAAGCCCTCATCCAACTGGCCACCAGGCAGAAGAGCCTGGCGGAGCGCGTGCTTCAAGATCTCCTGCCGGCCATCACTGACGACGCCTGTCAGGATGATCCTTATCTGATACTAGCTATCGCTAATGCGTAAGTATGTTTTCTGTCCTCCGGCCGGCAAACAGCACATTACCGACCGCTGCGCTAAACTAAGTTGAAGCCTGTCGGCTCCGTTGAGCAGTAAAATAGTATACACACCTCGGCTGTTAAATAGGAAAGCCTCGGATCACATGTTTGACATGTAATCTACTATTTGTACTTGTGTATTTGTACCTACCTGACGAAGCCTGCGAAGTGGATTTATTCATGTAATTTATTTTGTAATTTGATATCTACTATTTCATCTCAACATTGGGAACTTACGCAAGACTGAGTACCGTAAAGTTGAATTTCGATTTAAATATAGTTTTTGTTTAATAATTGGCGTTCAATTATAAGAGTGACATGGCTGAAATCATGTCTGGGATATATTTACAGCTAAATCCAAAGATCAAAAAAAGGTACTTCAAGGTACTGGGATGTTTGCTTATGAATCTTCTATGCCAGCGGTCGGCAACCGGTTGCGAAAGGGTCGGTTGCGGCCCGCGAGCCTCCTTCATAATTTTGTATAACGTGTAAACTCATCGAAGTTCATAAACTTTTAAATTAACAGAAAACTTAATTGTAAAACGGAGGCGAAAATTACAAAAACTATATGAGGGGTCCACGGAAAGAACATGTCTAGTCAATTCAAATTACATAAGGAAAAACCACCTTACTTTTAACAGAATAAGGTGTGAATTTGCCATGATTATTTTAAACACTGGACATGTTTTTTTCCTTGGACCCTTCACATATTACCAAAATGCGGCCTGCGTCAATATCGTTAACTAGTATGTGGCCGTTGGCTGCTAAAAGGTTGCCGACCCCTGTTCTATGGTATTTTTAAACTGGCGTTTAATGTAGATAATATAATAATGTATCTCTGTATAGAAACGTAATTGTTTGGCATAAGACGTTACTGTTGAAAAAGTATGCATTTTTATTCAATCTTATCACGAAATCAGATATTTTGCTAACATAAAATGTATACTTACAGTTACAACATCGTGAAACAACCAACAAGAGCAAAGAACATCTTGAAGCGGACAATCTCGTCTATACCCTGGACCCCCGAAAAGGCCGATGGATTGGAGCGGTTAGTTTGTCTATAATTGATCTGTGGACCAAGACTTATATATCGGTCTTTGGCGTTGATTGTAATAATGTAATTTAAATTGGACTTACACGCCAACGTTTTTCCCATCACTACAATTTTTAAAATCAAAAGTATAATTCTACCGTTGAAATAAACTATTTAGCCTACGCTTGCACTCTCGTAGTACGCTTTTTCATAGACCAAAAAATACTACGTGAAATCTAGGGGGGGGGGGGGGGGGGGAGTCTTCGCATATACTAACAAAAAACGCTTAAACGTAGTATGGGTATGTTCCCTCATATGAAATGAAAGGAAATTTCACAAATCAAAGAACCCAATAACCCAATCCAACAGGAGTTGCGACGCGTAGTATGCCAATCTACGCGTAGTATTGCAAGTGCAAACAAGTTGCACTGTGCTCCCTGTAACACAACCTTCAAAAGCAAATTCGGTTTTGCTAGCTCCGTGGCTCATGACTGGCGCTCGTGTTGGTCATTAAGCCAGGTTTTTCCATTCACGGATACGTCAAGGAGGACGAAATGCCAATCTGAAGTCCATTCATCCTTAGTTGTCTTATCTAGTAACCAACTTTCTAACCTAAAAGAACACGTTTTCTGTTGTAAACTGCTGTTTCCTTGATTAAAAATTCAGCAATTTACTAATAACTACGGAAGGACTGCACAAATACGGACTCAGGTATTTTGGTACAGGCAAAATGGCATTTTACAACAGAAAACGTGTACTTTTAGGTTAGAAAGTTGTTTACTAGATAAGACAGCTAAGGATGAATGGATCTTAGCAGAATAGCGTGGATTTGTATTTGGATCGTTCCGACATACTAGATGTTAGTGATTTGTGCTTATTTTTCAGATGTTGGTTGGAAGTCGCCGATGGACAAGTGAGCTCTAGTCGAACGGATGCCGCCAAGGAACTGCTGACGAAAGTCCTGAACCACAACAACTCTTGCTCCGCCGCTTATCAACTCTTAGGTAAGTTTGCTACCATTTTAAATAAATTGGGCACCTATATCCGCTCACCATCATCATCATCATTATCGTCAGCCTATGTTAGTCCACTGCTGAACGTAGGCCTCTCCTATTAACTATGCGTATATCCGCTCCCGAAAGAAAAAAAGTTAGCAATGGAATTTTAATCCACAGTGCCACATTAATTCCAAATAGTTTGCTGCCGTGTGGTCACAGCCGTAAAAATACATTTGTCACCATCTAATCTCTACCTTTGGTCGTCGTAAGACTCGGCTAAGGGATTGAAATATGTGAGTTTGTTTAGTTGTAGGGCCGCAAACAGACAATGGTTAACTAATTTAACCTTGCCACATTATTTCAACGAAGCGGCACTTCATTATGATTAGCACGTGAGTGCCTATTGCTGAGCATAGGCCTCTCTTCGCGTACGCCATCATCCCGGTTCTGTGCTAATCTTACCCTGAAGCAGCCCACGGGACTTAATTGCTTATAAATGTGGGCGTTGTAGTAAAACGATCCACTTTGTCGCTTACATTAGGACGGAATTAGCTTGTACTTTTATGCGAATTATTTGTCTAATCGCCAAAGTGGGACTTTTTACTAAGAAGGCTTACAAATGAAGGGTCCACGGAAAAAACATGTCTAATCAATTCAAATTACAGAAGGAAAAATCACCTTACTTTTAACAGAATAAGGTGTGAATTTGCTATGATTTTTTTAGGCTTTGGACATGTTTTTTCTGTGGACCCTTCAAATATAATTAACAAAATATTAATTCACAAATTACCTTCGTTCAAGTACGGTATTGCACTGCACACGTGGTCTCGTAGAATGAATTACTCATTCATCTTGATGGTCATGTCGCAGATAATTTTGAATGATAGTTGATCAATAATCATTCAGTCCATTTGTGCTAAGTAAAAAAGACCCATACGTCTACAGTCAACTAATTGAAACCCTAAGGCACTGGTCCCACCGCGAGCTACTAAGCTATGAACTATCGGCTATAAACACGAACAAAAGATACGCACTCTCATGACACGGCGATACTCGCCCGGCGGTGATAGCTGGTAGCTGGGCGAGTATCGCCGTGTCTCTTTTATTTACACGAGAGTGCGTATCTTTTGTCCGTGTTTATAGCCGATAGTTCATAGCTTAGTAGCTCGTAGTGAGACCAGTGCCTATGTCACTTTGAACTATGTCGAAGTGACGTTATAAATCAAATAGTAAGAATGTTTTAACTACTTGCCATTATGACAAGGTTCTAGTGGCCTAGGGTTCCCTTCTCAATGGTTGATTATACATACGTAACTTATCTTTTCACAGGGTATTTAGCCGAAAAGGAACAGAACTACAAAAGCGCCGCCCAAAACTACGACAACGCTTGGTCGTTCGGTGGTAAAAGCGACCTCTCCGTTGGGTACAAGCTCGCTCACGCTTACTTGAAGCTTAAGAAGTACCCAGAGTGCATCGTGGTTTGTCGGCACATACTCAAGACGCATCCAGACTTCCCTAAGATCAAGAAAGAAATATTGGAGAAGGCTAAAACTAATTTACGGACGTAGGGTGTTGCGTTTCTTAGGGAGGTATGTTACAAAATAGGGCATTTATAGTTTTGTTGTTCCTACATTTTTATTTGGATATTTTTTATATTATGTTTAACATCAGTGAAACAAACCGCTTTAAACAAACAAGCTTTTAAAGACATACCCTCTTATTGATAAACGTCTCCTATCTTAGCAAACCGCTAAGTATCGTTTGTCCCTTTTGCTCTTATAGATCATCGTCATATCAGCCGAAAGAAGTCCACTGCTGAACATAGGCCTCTCCCAAAGATTGCCACAATGATCGGTCCTGCGCCACCCGCATCCAGCGGACTCCTGCGACCTTCACCAGGTCATCAGTCCACCTTGTGCCTACCCACGCTACGCCTTCCGGACCTTCCGGTACGTGGCCGCCACTCAAGAACCTTCCCGCCCCAACGGCCATCGGTTCTACGCGCAATGCGCATGCGCTCTTATAGATATCTTGATAAGACTGATAGGGACGAACAATACTTAGCGGCTCGCTAATTTAAGAGACGATTATGAATAAGGGGGATACTTTATATGAATGAATAAACTGGGTTTTAGCTTTTAGCTTAACCTTAAATTTTAGTCATTCACTTCGATTTGTTATTGGCACAGTTAAATTACATAAATACGTATCGAAAGAGTCCTCTTATAACTGTTACAATGTCCTTATTACATTTGAATAAGGTGCACTATATTTTTGACTAATTTGTATACACTTACACTTGACTGTTCTTAAATGGCGACAATACAGTTTCCGTCCTCTTCGAGTAAATGTATAAAATACACAAGATAATGGAGGTGCTTAACTTATAATTTGTTTAAGAAAAATCATCTCTTATTTTCCTATGCCTAGCATAATTTCTGTTGAGCATTTATTTTGTAACTAGAACTGAATTCCTAGTAAAACTTGATCTTGTAGTAGTAAAGTGTTCTTGCGCACAATAAAACGAATATTTTGAAACATGCATAAATATTTATTTAATCAAACTGTTTTGTGACCATACTAAACGTAAATTAGTCAATACTGGTGTGATTTAAACACTAAACCAGGGGTTTCCAACCTTTTTACGCCCTGCCAAGGAACAAAATGTTTTGGTTGATCATTGGGTGGCTGGTTGGGTACCCCTGCACTAAACTAATGAACTTAATCTTCCTCTTCTGCGGCATCAAGGATAGTTTTGAAGCAGAATGGCTGGAAGATGTAGCCGAGACCGGAGTAGAACTTGCTCATGAACTCCACCCTGAAAAGATACATCAATATAATTTTTGACCGCAACTAACATTACGTCGTGGAGATTGCCAAGATTGCCAAATGTGCAAATTCAAAATTTGACAAAAGAAGAATGTAATCATATCCTCTCAACTTTGGAGACGACCCGAAAGGTTGGTTGTCACCAAGCAGTAGTTTTTTGACATACCACATACGAGGAGATAGATATAATTATGTACTTTGAATATATTTTCAATTACTAAAATTGTGCACATAACGACATCCACGAGTGCTACGATAAAAAACACTCCTTTTAATAAATGTATTTCCTGGAGTTGCAGGTGTCCATATTGGGTCTCTATTGGTTCCCATAAAGTTTGAAGTTCGATTTTTGAAGCGAATAACGTTGTAGGTCCGAATTTCTGACTAACGAAATTCGGATTAACAAATATATGGGAAAGAAAGGGATCCCGTCCATATTACGCATCACTACTTACAATCAGACAACACTTATTTATCACGTGTGTGGTTTAAAAAAAAAGTAAAGTTCAACCCGCAGTGTTACCAATATCGGTTATTTTGGTTCTGCTGCGGATGGTCTCATTTCTAATACGATCTCGCAGAGGTCTCTCTGCGAACCGAACCCAACTAGTCTTTAAGTAAATGTTAAAATTACCAGTGCAAACGCAGCGTATGCAGGAAAGCGGAGAGGCCCTCCATCATGACGAGGATGGCGAGCGTGAAGAGCGCCCAGAAGCAGAAGGCCACGTACAGCTTGATCGCTCCGACGTAGCCGTGGTCCTTCAGGCCCATCGTGAGCACCATGTTCCATAGCACTTCGGACAGCTCTGTGGGTAATAAATAAATCAATAAATATCTTGGGACATCTTACACAAACCTCGTCCCACGGTAAGCTCAATTAAGGATTGGGATGTGGGTACCAGGCGACGATATACAGTGTGTGGCCTACAACCGGGGTGAAAATTTAAACGGTGCATTAATAAGCTGATCAACAATCATTTCCACATATTGTAATTAAAAAAAAAAAAATTGTAATTTTTTGTTCATGTATTTTTCATTATTATGGGTTCATTTCATCACCATCATCATCATCATCATATCAGCCGAAAGACGTCCACTGCTGAACATAGGCCTCCCCCAAAGATTGCCACTTGGTTCATTCAGGGTTCATTTACTTGAATTAAAAGTTATCAATAACTTATCATTTTTGAATCATTGAAAAATGTACAATTTTTTTTTAAAACCGTATCAAATTAGTGTAAAAATGCAAACAAAATTATTGTTATGACTTCCTACCTGGTATACTATCAAGATGTCTTGCGACTGACAAGCTACGACATCGTGATGCCAAGATCCAGTACTAAAGGTCCATAGCTTTGAATGACAATATCTCCGAACTTAACCACTTTGAAACACCGGGACCTTTACAGGATTATTGCTGATAGTCTAAGGAGTCACTCATTTCATTTTTCTCCCGTGTTAAAGACCACACACTGTATATAATAGATAGAGACATATAGATACTTAAATACATATACAGCCATGACCAAGGAACAAATATTTATGATAAATAAATACACAAATAATGCCCTCGCCGGGACTCGAACCCGGAACCTCCAGCTTCGTAGGCAGGGTCATTACCAACTAGGCTACGGGCATAATGGGCAGAGTTGGGCCAAAAGTTTTATGATTACTTTTGTATATTACATTACATTATAGTAATCGGAAGGAGTAATCATATTACTTTTTGCCCAACTCTGGTAATGGGTTATATTATAATTTTGTTCCCGGAGAGCTGAGTCCTTTTATTTGAAGTTTCTTAACGGTATCCTGCCCTTTCTGCTTGAGGTGGGGCACGGAATTGCCAAGCTGAAATGGACTTGGGCCGGCCATGTGTGCGGACGACACGACGACCGCTGGAGCAAGCGCATTTTAGAGTGGAGACCCCGGCTTAGCAGAAGAAGTGTGGGCAGACCACAAGCCCGATAGTCCGATGACATAAGGGAGACAGCAGGGTCAATTTGGAAGAGGGAAACAAACAACCGCGCTGTGTGGAAGCAAGTTGGAGAGGCGTATGCCCAACGGTGGGCGAACACACGCTGATGAAGAAGAAGATCCTGCCCTTTCGCCGAAAATTGTATTGCCGAATTTCATTTCCCAACCAACTTTTCGCAGTCGAATAACTTTTAGCAATTAATTATTTCGCAACTATTTCATTTCCCAACCCCATAGTTGGGGAATGCGAATTACCCACTAGTTGGGTTAGGTTAGGTTGGATTATCTAAAGTTCGGAAATGAAACTTCTACGAAAGGTCTGTTGGGAAGTGAAATCGGCAATATTGTCCTGTTTCGTTTGAAAAAAATTTTTTGGTCGACGCCACTTGGCGTGGGGGCATGCTATTTATGTTTTGAAATGGCGACGAACCATATCCTTCCATGGGTGTCGCCTATAAAATTTGTTAAATTTGACAAGTTTCCCTGAGAACTTACCAGCGTGAGCGAGCGAAAGCGCCCACAATCGCAGATACGAAGCGGTGTGAGAGATGGTACTGAGCACATATTCAATAGTGTGGATGCCTTAGTGGATTATGATTTCATTGCACTGTAAATCAACCAGCAGAAACATATCCTTCCATGGGTGAAGTGACAAGTTTCCCTGAGAACTTACCAGCGTGAGCGAGCGAAAGCGCCCACAATCGCAGATACGAAGCGGTGTGAGAGATGGTACTGATCACATATTCAATAGTGTGGATGCCTTAGTGGATTATGATTTCATTGCACAGTGAATCAACCAGCAGAAACATATCCTTCCATGGGTGAAGTGACAAGTTTCCCTGAGAACTTACCAGCGTGAGCGAGCGAAAGCGCCCACAATCGCAGATACGAAGCGGTGTGAGAGATGGTACTAAGCACGTATTCAATAGTGTGGATGCCCTGATGAATCATAATTTCGCTGAACGGCTCATCAGCATGGTCGTGTGCCGCCGGCTTGGCCGCGGGCTTGGGCTCGCCGTCGCCAATTTCAGTTTGTTCTTGCATTTCGATGCCGGGGTTTACGCTGCCGTTTGAGTTTTCGGGCTGGAAATAGAACATAGGTTAACACATTCGACGCCGGTGACACAGCGTCTGTGATCAAATACATCTGACTCCTGTGCCAGTGACACTCATACGTGATCAAAATTACCGTACTCTAGTGCCACTAGCATAAATCAAGTTCTTACTTATGTGCCAGTCGCATCGAAATACGATCATTTTTGACACAAGTGTTGTGTCGCCGGCATAGGAGTACAATAATTTCGGTCACACATGCGTGTCACTGGCATAGGAGTTCTAAAACGAAAATTTCGATCGGTGTAGTATTAGGATTTAGTGAAACAGTACCGGGGGCGAACGTGTTAAAGTAAGTGGTCACGCTGTTACTGTAGCGGAAACGCTAACACGGTTAATTGGCCATTCATGGCTCTTATTAAAATTTTCATTTGGTGCACGAATGAATGGTGCATGAATTTATATTTAAAAAAAAACAACTTCTTACGACCTCCGGAGTATGCTGTCAGTTATTTCACATTATACTCGATGTATTACACGAAGAAATTATTACTAAAATGTAGGTTGACCTAATTTTTGTACGGGACTTCTATTTAAAAAAAACCGGCCAAGTGCTAGTCGGACTCGCGCCATTATCAATTTATTATTAAAAAAATACAGTTAAATCAACCTACCTCAAAAACTATAGGAGATAATTTAATCAAACTAAAAATCGTTGATAGAGTTTATTAACGAGCCTAACATATTTTTTTTAGAATTTTATATCACGTAGTTTAAAAAATAGAGGGAGGGGGGACACACTTTTCAGACTTTGAGAGCTGATATCTCGAAAACGATTTGCTTAAATAAAAATGAGATTTATAAACCTTCATATCATTTTGAAAGACATTTCTATTAATATAATTATAAAAAAAAAATATCCCTCAGTTACATGTATGGAGGGCCCCCACCCCAATGGTTTTTTTTACAATATAGTATCATAATCCTGTAGCGGTTCATACAACAGATATCCTCACCAAATTTCGTTACTATAGCATTTATAGTTTCCGAGTAAATCGGCTGTGACAGACGGACAGACGGACATGACGAATCTATAAGGGTTACGTTTTTGCCATTTTGGCTACGGAACCCTCCAACATCAATGTCATAAAAGCAATGAATGGTCACTGACCACATACCTTAGCGTGCTTATTCTTCTTGCCAGCGCACAGCAGATACAGCGGTTTGCCTAACAGCATGACAGGTATACAGCACAGGGCCACCAGAACGAACACACGTTGCACGGTGCCCTGGCTTTCGAACATGAACTCCTTGCACGGCGCCTCCGGCTCGTTCTTGGAGAACAGCATCATGTTGATAAAGAGGATCAGTACTGATGGCGCACAGCCTTGCTGGAATGCTGGGTCTGAAATTTTCGTGATAATTATTATCAAACCGCGATTAGAATGGGATTCGAAAGTACTGTTGACACTACACTGTTTAAGTGAATTTAGGATGTATTCATAGTTATATTCATATATTCATAGTTTAGGTGCAGAGACTTAAAGAGACAATATTAATTAATAACTCAACACATCTATAAACAAATCTGTTGATGTTAAATGTTATGTCATTTGTTCTGTCAACAGTACTTTCGAATCCCTTTCTGATTCCGGTTTGATAATACATTTTTGTATTTACTGTAAGGATTGTTGAAGATATTTTAGATTATATCTCTAGTTATTGTGCTATGTCTGCATCTGGGGGAATCAACTTTTTTCCTGTTATTGCCGTGGTTACGGTCGCCTGAGCCACGCTAGTTTTATGCAAAATTATGCTACTTAAATTAGGCAAACATGCAAGTAGTGCATGTCTGTAAGTGGCCCATTAAGCAAAGGGCTTATTAACACCAGAAAAATGTATACTTGCATAGTTTAAGTAGCATAATTTTGCATAAAACCAGCGTGACTTAGGCATGGCGATAACAGACAGAAAAAAATCATTCACCCATTTATTGTAAATCAAGTTTATATTTAGTTTTTATTTAATGTAGCTGTAAGGAGGATTGTGTATAACGCTCCCCCTATCGAAATGAGTTTCGTTAATTTATTAAGGTTCTCACTTAAAGTAAGATAAACTTGAGCTTTTATTTTTGTTTCTTTTTACAGCCTAACCCGCTTAGTCATAAACGTATGGACCTTGCCCGATTACCCAATTATTACACTGTTTGTCCTTATCTAACTACTGAATTCATAGAAAGAGATAAAATATGAATTAACTAATCGCAAGATGACGAAGCCCTCGCCCTTATTGCAAAGTAAACAACGTGCAATTTTTGAAAGTCACGAATGTTACAGTCGCCATCAGATATATCGTAGCGTCCGGAGCGCTCAAAAATATCTGAACACGCCTCTATCGTTACGGTATAAAGGCGTGTTCAGATATCTTTGAATGCTACGATATACGTCTGATAGCAACTGTAAATAATGTCGTTGCGCCTGCAAAATCCAACATGTGGTGGATTTTAATTAATTCAATCAATTAATACCGTTTGTGTATAGTTGCTAGGTTACTATTTCAAACTTTCACGATTATCACTCATATTTTAAAGACAAACGGGTCTTAATCGCGTAAACTTACGTTTAATTATATCCTGACCTTGAGTCTTTGTCTTTAAGTCTGCCTGCGACCACGGGTGTAACGTCATGCTCGAAACGTCAGGATATAATTAAACGTAAGTTTACGCGATTAAGACCCGTTTATATTACTATTTCAAAGTCATAAATCAATCACATAGCGGATTTTATAGGCGCAACAACGATAAACTGATTATGTACTCGTAAAAAAACGGACCTTCGTTGAAAACGCTGTAGGCGAGCCATTTGTAGAACATCATGAACACCATGTACGCGAAGAGGAGGAGCAGGAAAATAATCTGCGGCAGGTATTCCAGGACGATGCTGTAGCGGCGTTTGAAGAAGCTGCCAAAACAAATTTACATCATGTTAATAAAATAGTCTACGAACAAATAAAACATGGAAGCCACACGCCATATTAAATTGCCTTTCAAAAACGGTCCTGAATTTTAGATGACAAGTGTCATCCCCTCTTCAATGCATCACAGCAAAGAATTTTAAAATCAACGTATAAAAACTGAAACCGCCATTTAAACATAGTTGTGATTGGTCCATCAAACTTTTGATTGGCTATATTCTATAAACATTTGTCAAAGATGATGCGCCGAAATATGCGCGGTGTTAAGAAAAGCGCCTGTCCAGCCCCTCTTGGCACAATTGAACAATCATTTTTGGGGGCATTTCTGAGCTGGCGTTAGACGTCCATGTTATATATGGTCGCAGAAAATAGTACATTACGGCACAAGTGCGAAAAACATGAAATTCGAAACGAGTGGCGATGTTTTAAAACACGACTGATAGGGAGTGTTTTAAACCGGCACGAGTTACGAATTTCGTTTTTGCACGTGTCTCGTACGACGTTTTTTAGTACAGATGGCCCTCCGAAGTTTTGGACCTGACGTAAAATGACCCACATCTCGCACTAGAGCCTAAAAAGTACACCATCTGTACTAAAAAAATGTTATTAGTGCAAAAAACTTTTTGCTGTTGATCTTTTCTGTTTGGTATATGACCATACCTGGGATAACTGGGGGCAAGTTATAGGGATTTGATATCGATTAAAAAGATGTCGATATAATTATAATAAAGTATGTGCTTATTGAACATTCTCGATTACTGTACAGAGGTTCGATGTCATATCTGATATCGGGCTTCTTCAGGTAGTAAAGTATGCAGATGTCATTTTAATCAAAATGACAATTTAAATATTGATATTTTAATGTTAATTGTATATTTTGAAAACTATTTTAAAATAAACGCGTAACTACCCGTTTAAATTGATTTTTTATTTTAATTGAAGAGTAAGTACCTAATATTTATTTATTTTGATGTTGTCATTCACAGTAACATCGATATATTTTTAGTCGATAAAATATTTTGCTACATCACTTTCGTATAAATGCCCCGAGTTATCCCAGGTATGTATATGACTGACTTCCTTCTTTTCCTTAATTTAGAAGATGCGACAGATACCTGATTTAGGACATAGCAAATTAGAAATCGTAAGGGCACATTACACAATTGATTGGGCAAAGTTTCCGAGACAGCTTCCTACAAGTTGGACCGATGATCTGATGATAATCTCGAGAGATTGGAGACTTACGACCAAGAATGATGTTAAAATTATTAAAATTCAGAATTCTAATAATATTAGACTGGATTCAGAAAGTCAATGCGGAAGAATTACAGGAAAATGTTTATATCTTATGCCAACGTTTAGGGACTTACTTGTAATTGACGACGCTCATGCAGACACCGAAGATCATGTGGATGACACCGAAGATGATGGACAGTTTCATTTTGTACGAGTTCAGGAAGATGATCTTGTTGTCAGCAGTCTAAAAGAAAAAAACAGTAGGTAGGTACTTCCTGTAGAATATTTAACTAAATTATGAAATAGAATTGCCTAACCAACAGGCAGGTCGTGTGTTTGTTTGCCGCCGTCGTGGTATGAAAAAAGTTACTACGTTGTGTGATGATCAGACCTGCCACAAAGCCACTTCAAGTATGTAACTATTGTTAATCCTTCATTCATCATTATTGGCACTGAAAAGTTTCCTTCAGAGGCTAAAATTCTCACCGCTGTTATATCTAAGGTATTAATTAAGCTTTAATAACAAAAAGCACGAGTCTACGAATTGAATCATTTAATATAGAGACATAATTAATTACCTGCCAGATAGGGTCGATACCGATGAAATATGGCTTGTCAGCATAAGAGTCTTTAGGATCGAGTTGCAGCGCAGCATTATTCTGCATATACGGGTCGTCATACGGCACTGTCCAAGCCGAACCGAAAATGTTCATCGATTTCGAGAAAATATCGTTGTACACCAATCCCGTGTACATTGAGAAACAGCCCATGAAGAGAATGATGTAGCGACCGGCGAAGAATATGTTCCAGATTTCGTTCTTTGATTTTTTGGCGGCGAGAGGGACTTCTTTGATGACCATCCAAGCGCCAAACATGGCCATGATAGCGCCGTGGCCGAGATCGCCGAACATCACGGCGAATAAAAACGGGAAGGTGATGATTGTGTATAGGGCTGGGGACAAAACAATAGATAAATAGAAGCACTATTTTTCATGTTTAAATCAGGCGAACCTGAGGGACGAAATTCGCAGAGCATTTTCTCTCGGAACGTCATAATAAATAAATAATAATAATAAATAAATATCTTGGGACATCTTACACAAATCGACCTAGTCCCACGGTAAGCTCAATTAAGGCTTGTGATGTGGGTACTAAGCGACGATATATATAATAGATAGATACTTAAATACATAGACAGCCATGACCAAGGAACAAATATTTGTGATAAATAAATACACAAATAATGCCCTTGCCGGGATTCGAACCCGGAACCTCCGGCTTCATAGGCAGGGTCACTACCAACTAGGCTACGGAGGCTGTTCATATTATTAACATTCTAATGTAATTCAATTCTTGTCTACTCTGGGTCGAATTTTCAAAGATGTTTTTTGCATACGTACAGGCAATAACCAATTTACAAGATTTTAGGATTACTAGTATTTCGCAAGACTTCATTAGGTCAAGTCACACTTGCCATATTTGATAAGTCTATTATGCAATTATGTTATCTCCCGTGATTACCATTATTAGCTATCATAACGATAGCTTTTCTCTGAAAACATCACGATTCTTTCCCAATAGTACCAGGGTTGTAACCTCTCTGTAACACCATAAGCATCGATGAGCATCTGAAAACCGCGCGTGAAGCCTTTGGAGCAGTTATGTTATTCCAGTTGGCACTAAGACAACTTTCCTCTGAATTATTTTTCTCTTTCTATAGGAGGCGACACCATAAGCATGAATGAGGATCTGAAAGCCGCACGTGAAGTGTTTGAAGCGTTTATGTTTTTACATTTGTCACCACCCCAACTCCTCCTGTGGGTGTCGTAAGAGTCGACTAAGGGATTGAAGTGTCACTGACCATTATTTTATAAAAGATTGATGATGGGCAGCAGCGTCATTATAGGGGACACATCCTGCGATCGCCAATCCGCTTGCTCAGCGTGGCGATTATAGGCATTTACCTCCTAATGCGTTTATGGGCATTTTCACTTCTAGGGACACCCAATTAGCTTTAACTCTCACAAAAAAATTAACTTCGCTGTCAACTTTGTAACGACAATTAAGCATTAAAATATTTACGTAAATCCACTTTATTCGTGTTTTTATATTGCATACGCGTATTCTTTCTGGATTAAATGATAAAAAAATATTTTTGTTAATATTTATTGCTTAATTGTCGTTACAAAGCTGACATCGAAGTAAACTTTTCTCATCTAAGTAAACTCTTGTGAGAGTTAAGCTAATTGGCTGTCCCTAGAAGTGAAAATGCCCTTATACGCATAGTTAATAGGAGAAGCCTACGTCTAGCAGTGGACTATCATAGGCTGATGATGATGATGACGTTTTTTTCCGCTGGCAGCTTTTATCTGAAGAATTCATGATTGTTTCAATACGTACCAGGGTTGCATTCTCTGTAGGAGGCGACACCATAAGCATCAATGAGCGTCTGCAAGCCGCGCATAAAGCCTTTAGAGTACCTAGTTATGTTATTCCCGTTGGCACTAAGACAACTTTCCTCTGAATTCGTTTTCTCTTTCTATAGGAGGCGACACCATAAGCATGAATTAGGATCAGGGTGCTTAGATAAGTTGCCTATCGCTAACGTTAATCGTCAATCGTAAACGAAAGGCAGCTAACTGTATTTGTCGAACTAACATGAAGGAGTGACTAAGAGGGAAAACTACGATACGCTACAAAGCGTTAGCGATTGGCAACTTGGCAAATCATCCCGAAAGCCGCACGTGAAGTCTTTGAAGCGGTTATGTTTTTTTCCGCTGGCAGCTTTTCTCTGAAGAATTCATGATTCTTTCAATACGTACCAGGGTTGCATTCTCTGTAGGAGGCGACACCATAAGCATCGATGAGGGTCTGGAAGCCGCGCGTGAAGTCTTTGGATCGGTTGTTTTTTTCCGCTGGCACGACAGCTTTTCTCTGAAGAATTCCTGATTGTTTCAATACGTACCAGGGTTACATTCTCTGTAGGAGGCGACACCATAAGCATCGATGAGGGTCTGGAAGCCGCACGTGAAGTCTTTGAAGCGGTTATGTTTTTTCCGCTGGCACGACAGGTTTTCTCTGAAGAATTCATGATTGTTTCAATACGTACCAGGGTTGCATTCTCTGTAGGAGGCGACACCATAAGCATCGATGAGGGTCTGGAAGCCGCGGGTGAAACGGTTGGTGCGATTGAAGGTCGGCGGTTCCTCGTCCGCTTCGATGCAGTTCAGGAATGAGGGGATCGAGCTGCCGCATGCGTTCTGAAGAATAGTTATTTATTATACAAGGGGGCAAAGTTGTTAACTGTCATGCCACTTTGAGACCTGAGCTAGCGAAAGATTCCAAAATTGAGCCACGAGCGTAGCGAATGGTTCAAAAACTGGAATCTTGAGCATTGCGAAGAATGCTTGAGCACTGGAGTCTTGAGCATTAGAGCAAGGTCAAATTACTTTATTCACAAGTTGGTAAAAAACGTTTTTACCCGCTCGTATTAAAGGATAAACGAGCGCTTTACGAGCTAGTGAGGGGAAAATAAACTTTCTTTTAGGCTGGTGAAGTTGATCATACGACGGTTACCTGGTGAAAGCCGATAAGTCGAGCGAACCCGTTTTTGAAATACGAACTTTGTGACACTGACGAGAGGTTGTCATTTCAATGAATAGTTATCTCGACTTATCAGGTTTCACCAGGCAAACCTCCGTATATTGACGGTTAAGGAATAACAGCAGTCTAGGTAACATGTTTGGGGTACCAATTGCGGGAGACCAGTTACATCATATTGGACCTGCTAAAATGTTCATATTTGTAAGAAAATGTGATGAGTTTAAGGCCAATTTGGAGGTTCGCTTAACGCCTTCTACACATTCGTAACAGTGTACTAGAAGTCCGGGATCGACTAGATCAGAAATTTCCAAGACATTACTTGGGTCACCATGATAACATGTTGAATGGAATCAGAGTGTTGTATATGGCCTCCGTTGAACAGGTTGAGCGTGTGGTAGATGGCTTTCATTTTGCGAACCATGATCGTCCAATTGGCCAATCTACCAGTTTCCCAATCGCTATAACTATGGGTAGCATGTAATTTGTCAGGTAAAAAAAAAAACAGGAGTTTCTTACGGATCCATCAGCCAAAGCTTTCTGCACATTAGGCAAATCCGCAGTGGGTACCCAGCACTCTCCGATGAGGCATTTCTTGGTGACGTCCATGTTGAACAGGTTGAGCGTATGGTAGATGGCCTTCATTTTGCGAACCATGATGGTCCAGCTGGCTAGTTCCTTGGCCACGCTGGCGAGTACGCGTTGGCGGTGGTCGCGGGTTTGATTGAGGACCTGTGAGAATAAAAAGTGTCAGTTGATATACTTAGGTATTACATAACACATAACTTTACCTACATTTAGATGGCAGACGTGATATGCTATGAGCAGGGCCCGTAACTTTCATGCCGATGACATCAATTTGACGTCACGCTCCATTTAGGGTGATCCGAAATAGTTTTATTGTTCATTATTAATCATTATTCGTCAATCATTTTAATCATGTACAAATGACTTCAATAGTAGTATATTTACTCGTGAAATTAATAATTCCTACTTGATACGTGCTGTACGTTAAAGTGGAATTCTGTTTTCTACTTAATTATTTAAATGTGTTAACAATATCATTAAATAAAATGTATGTATAAACACAAATCAAATAGTTTTATTTATGTTTCACGTATCAAGTAGGTGTTATTTATTTCACGTGTAAATATACTACTTTTGAAGTTATTTGTACATGATTAAAATGATTGACGACTAATGATTAATAATGAACAATAAAACTATTTCAGATCACCCTAAATGGAACGTGACGTCAAATTGATGTCATCGGCATGAAAATTACGGGCCCTGGCTATGAGTATAGTCTTAGCGCTTTTCAATCAGTTAATAAGAATTTTCCAAAATGGCCTACCTACAGACATGGACTAGGTACATGAATGTTTGCATAATTTTACAAACAACTAGCGTGACTCAGATAAGCCCGGCAGCAGCTATCAAAAACAGACAAAAGAAAGTTGATTCGACGATTTACGTCATAATTGTTTTCATTCCTCTTGGTACTACTTGTTTTACTTAGTCCTTTGAAGAAGAGAATCTTCAACGGTTTTGCCTTTTCGCAAAATTTTATTTTTCCAAATATAAAGTTCGTTGACACACTTGTGAACTTTTCGCAGATGATTCACTTGGCATATCAACATTATTATTTGGCTTAATTTTCATTTGGCAACCAGGTAAGGTTAGGGTGGAACATGTTAATGCCAAAGATACTTCTGCTTAACGTTGGTTTGCCATGTGATGATTCTGCCAAATGAAACTACGGGAATAATAGTTTGGGAAGTGATAATATGCCATAAAATTTTCGGCTACATATTAGTAACCTTTTTTTTTTTTATTTGAAATAAGCTTACTCATGGCCACAGACTAGCCAAGGGCAGAGACGTGGCCTACGACGGAGTGAGTTTGCCCAGAAGGTGCCTATTCACCCTTGACTTGAAGGTTGACGGGTTATATGATCTTGGAAATATAGACGCCGGCAGGGAATTCCACTCCTTGGCAGTACGCCATTGATTTAGAATATATAAGTGGATCCCCAAACAGCTCAAAAAAATGGCCCCAAAAAATGGGCTGCATAAGTAAATATTGCGGTCCTTTTGCTCCGCTATTCAGTTCTGACAGTTGACATTTGGTCACCTTACGGTATAGCATCATTATTCCTTAAACATAAAAAGTTTCTACTATTTTGCGGTGTTGTTCGCAAATTTGACACTTATTGCTCACTTAACAAAGTTTTTTATTCTTTGAGTTTTTTTATTATAGTTTATTGTAAGTGAGCGTTATTAGCTTCAACTGAAACATGATAGAAATGACTTTTAGTGCCACTTTTCTTGGTTTTTTTGTTTGGCTCTGTGCGTCCATTTATTATTTAATGTCATTGCAGTACGCATAAGGAAAGAAGACGCAAAGCGCTTTGTACGAACAAATGGAACCCATCTTCAACTCACCATGTTAAGGTCCTCCAGACGTGTCCTGACGCCTTTGACCATGTCCTGCCGCTCGGCGTTGGACGGCGGGCATGGATACAGAGACGCGTGGAAACCGGTGCACACCTTCTTGATGCGAGACTTCAACTGCTCGCCTTGGAAGAACGCCACGAACACAGTCTTGTAGATCTCGTTGCCCTGGTTAGAAAAATTTGGTCATGTTGTGGAGAAAAATCTTTAAAGATAATCGCTCCCGTGTAAGAAGAGTTACGGCGATATCTGAATAGTTGCCGATTTCTAAGAATAAACTTGTGATAGTTAAGAAATTAGCCTTATATGACATTAACCCTTTGGTGCATATGGTATCATACATTTTAATTCTGAAATGACTTATGTAAACAATCGATGCCAATGAGGGTTTTCGATAATTTTTCTGCCACCAGGCGGCGCTTCGTACGTACCTGGTCTCGACAACTGTCAGATTCATACTATTCGTAGGCACCTGGGCCTAAAATATTGAAATTCTATTTTATTTGGAAGAGAATTGATTTTGTAATGGATTACGACTATTACACGGTCATCGAACTGAAGACGGAGCTATAAAACAGGCGCGCAAAGTCACTGGTATTCAAAATAATTACTTTAACTTTGTTAATTTCATGAGAATTGACTTGGAACTATTTTATTTATTTATTTTAGGTAACAATATGCCTAAAGTAATGGTTTTCAGAATAAATAAACCTATAAATATGTTGAAAATTAAATGCGCGTATTTATTTTGACAGTTCGTTAAAGGGTCGGCTCAGTGCTGCCATCTCACCTCCCCATAGCGGCAGAAAAAGTATCAAAAACCCTCATTAGAACTCTGTTGCTCAGTGTGTCAGTCGCAATTGATTACTTATTTCGACATGTGTCATTTCGGTCGTATCATTTATGATACTGTACATATGCACCTAAGGGTTAAGACTATCGAAAAAATAGTGAGTCTTACCCTCATAATAATAACGATTAATCTATAACTATAAAAAGTTCATTCTTAGAAATCGGCAACTATAGTTCATCGCTGAGCTAATAACTATACTAGATGAGCGAGTAGCTGCAAATATCGCGGTGTTTCTTTATCTATAAATAATGCGATAGCGTTCGATACCCATCATTTTTATTCAATGCTTGGCGTTCAAAAAATCAAGGAAAAGTATTATAATCGTGGGGATAATGCCTAGAAAAGTAGTTTTCAATGTCGTTTTTCTTCCCTTATTGACGAATAGTAAATTATACAGCGTGTGCTTGAGGGTTGGGTCTCTTCGCACAGCAGCTGTACCAATATCTACGAGTCTGATCCCTATATCTACAACTAAGCTTGCTAAAGTGAATACTTAGTTTCAATATTAGACTCCTCCAAAGGCTTGTCAGGCGCAGCCCGGCGCTAAAACACATTGCCGCGAAATATGCTCTCAAAAGCGGGCACTCTGTCGCACTGTACGTGTGTATCTACAAAAAGTGAATAGGTAGTTACTCTGTACCAGGGATCGGATAACGGTTTTTTCTCCATACAAAAGAACGGTTCGAATTCCGTTCTATTTCGTTCTTCTGTTCTTTTTTTTGTTAATGGAGTAATTCAAAAATACAATTTTAATAATTACATAAAATGTTGAAAACTACATAAAAAGTGTAAAACATAAATATTAGATGTCATATACCAAAGAAAAACGACCAAGATCACCTAATGTCCGAGGTGGGGATCGAAAGCTGAGTACATGGGTTCGATCCCCACCTCGGACATTAGGTGATCTTGGTCGTTTTTCTTTGGTATATGACATCTAATATTTATAATTTATATAGTATTAAGTAGTGTGACTACTGGAGAAAAATTAAAAAGTACAAATCAAAATATTTAGTTAATAAATAATTTAATTTGTGTTTTTGCAATACGTTCAAGTGTAAAACATTTAAAATATTTAGCTACTTATTTCGAGGTTTTTCTAAAAAACCGGTTTCTATCCCTGCTCTGTACTGCGCTCCTCATTCAACATTTACAGTATTAGGGTCCTCCAAAGGTTTATCCAGCTCAGCCCGTCGCAAGAACACGTTGCCGCGGGATATGCGCCACAGCATCCGTTCGAAGGCGGGCACTCGGTCGCACTGTACAGTGTTACATGCGTATCTACGAAAAATGAATAGTTAATCTATACTGCGCTCTTCATTCAGCCCTCACTTACAGTATTAGGGTCCTCCAAAGGTTTATCCAGCTCAGCCCGTCGCAAGAACACGTTGCCGCGGGATATGCGCCACAGCATCCGTTCGAAGGCGGGCACTCGGTCGCACTGTACAGTGTTACATGCGTATCTACGAAAAATGAATAGTTAATCTATACTGCGCTCTTCATTCAGCCCTCACTTACAGTATTAGGGTCCTCCAAAGGTTTATCCAGCTCAGCCCGTCGCAGGAACACGTTGCCGCGGGATATGCGCCACAGCATCCGTTCGAAGGCGGGCACTCGGTCGCACTGTACAGTGTACATACATGCGTATCTACGAAAAATGAATAGTTAATCTGTACTGCGCTCTTCATTCAGCCCTCACTTACAGTATTAGGGTCCTCCAAAGGTTTATCCAGCTCAGCCCGTCGCAAAAACACATTGCCGCGAAATATGCTCTCAAAAGCAGGCACTCTGTCGCACTGTACGTGTGTAACTACAAAAATCGCCGCCGCTCGCCAATCCGCTTGCCCAGCGTGGCGATTATGGGCATTTACCTCCTAATGCGCATAGTTAAAAGGAGAGGCCTACGTCCAGCAGTGGACTATCATGGGCTGATAAAGATGATGATGACTTACAGTATTAGGGTCCTCCAAAGGTTTATCCAGCTCAGCCCGTCGCAAAAACACAGTGCCGCGAAATGTGCTCTCAAAAGCAGTCACTCGGTCGCACTGTACGTGTGTACCTACAAAAAGTGAAGTTACTCTGTAGTCTCTCTACTGCACTCCTCATTCGGCCCTTACACTTACAGTATTAGGGTCCTCCAAAGGCTTGTCAGGCTCAGCCCTGCGCAAAAACACAGTGCCGCGAAATATGCTCTCAAAAGCGGGCACTCGGTCGCACTGTACGTGTGTATCAACGAAAAGTGAATACTTAATCTGTACTGCGCTCTTCATTCAGCCCTCACTTACAGTATTAGGGTCCTCCAAAGGTTTATCCAGCTCAGCCCGTCGCAGAAACACGTTGCCACGGGATATGCGCCATAGCATCCGTTCGAAGGCGGGCACTCGCTCGCGCTGAACCACGCCGGCCACGAAACCGAGGCGCCCGCGGGTCGCCGCCTGCTGCGCTGACTCGTCGGATATCAGCGATCTGGTTGATAAAGATTAGGTTTATTGAAGCTGAACGGAAGAAAGATGTCTAGTGCTGAAAATCAGGACAAAAGCGTATTGTGAAGTGTAGGTATCTATAATGAGTACGGATCGGAACTATGGGTGCAAAACTTTAACAAAACTTTAGAATTGACATAATATTATGGGAGCACTTTTAGCAAAGAAAAATACGAATATTATTGAAAAATCTGTATCTAATTTTATTCCCTATCTCGGAATCTTCAATGTGTGGGTGTGAAGATATGTATATTTTATAGATGTATGTGCTATGTCAAGTTTACTTGAGAAGTTTTGTTAGTTCTGCACCCATATAGTTCCGACCCCTAATAATGTGATCTGGTTAAGACCTCTTGGGAAACTAAAAGATTCAAAACGGTAAAATAAGTTGAAACACTAACAAAATGCAGACATTTTAATAAAAGCTCATAATAGGTATCAACCACAATGTCCGAGAAGAAAGGCAACGAGCATTCTTTTTAATAACACCAATGTAAAGTATTGGTTTCATTAAAAAAAACAATTATACGGCAGTGGCTACTTTATTTCGTGGAAAAGCCTTATGTTATGGAATTTCATACATAACTTTCAATACCTACCAAAACTAATCTTCTTTTGACAAGCGACAGAACAACAATTAACGCGTGAGTTGAAAAAATAATAGTATAGTACATTTGTTATTTGATTGTAATGGAAAATTGACTTTAAATTTTTTTATTGTTTTGCATTTTGAGAAAAGCACTATCCTTGCCTCGCCGGGATCTCGTTGTATCTCCATTCGGCCTCGCTGTGCTCGACAAATAGTTTCCCAGCGTCTGCAGTACCTAATGTACTAAAACATTTAATCAAGCATATTAATTTAATTTGTTCTCACTTGGTCAAGGAGTCCATTCCGATTTCCTCCTGCGCGAGGAAGAATGCCTCGGTCTTCTCCAGAACGTGACGCAGCTCCGTCAGTTCCAAGTAATTCTGCTTCAGGTTCACTGCGTTGTGGGACAGCTCAAGAATCTCATTCTCTGTCTTCTCCAAATGCGCCTGTGTTTAGAGAATCAGGAATTAATTCAAGTGTCCATAGTCCCAAAGTGTGACTTGTTCTAGTAACTAATATCTTATTTTATTCAAAAACGTCTCCTAACTTAACAAGCCGATAAGTATCTTTTGTATGTTTCGGTTTTATCAATATTTCTAAAAGACGGAAAGGGAGACATCGGCACTATCGGCGTGCTAAATTATCCCGACTTTTATGAATAATGGAGTACCTAATACTCATTTTTATACTGCTGCTCTATTTTTCCAACTACTATTTTGGTGATTTTTTGATGTTCTGGTGAAGGTCGCAGGAGCCCGCTGGATGCGGGTGGCACAGGACCGGTCATTGTGGCAATCTTTGGGGGAGGCCTATGTTCACCAGTGGACGTCTTTCGGCTGATATGATGATGATTAATTTATTTAATGTTACTACAAATAACTATATATTGTGCAAGAATAGTATTCCACAGATCTCATAACTAGTTCGCATTATCGCCTACAAATTTGTAGGTTAAAATGAAATAAGTAGGCATATGCGGGTTATTGGTAATATTGGTATACACTGGTATACATAATCTAAGTAGATGTTGCTTACTATAAAAATTCAACACCCGGTAAAATACATAAATAGCAGCGACCACTAACGAGCCTAATACAAAAGCATTGCAGTCCGGAAAGCCAACTGAATACAATACCGTTGATACAATGATCGCCTGTCTCTCATACTGATAGGATATAGGACGGTTGGTCACACTACTTGAACAGAATGACAAATGATGAAATGACGAGGAATTACATGACAAATTACCACGAAATCAGATTGTTACCAACTCAGATGAAAACTTAAATGAAACTGCATTTAGCTTGAGTATTGTAACTATAACAGTATGAAACTAACACTCTATGGAACTTGCTTTGAAATAAAGATTATTCTATTCTATTCTAGTAGTACGCGGGTAATAGGTAGATATTGGGAGGGGAGCCCTCAAGAAGGTTTACTGAAAAGCTGTTCTGCTAGACTATAGATTAACATAATCGCGGTCCAACTCACCTCCAAATCGATGATCTCCCTAGGGTTAGGAGCTCTCGGGGCCTCTTTGACGTCCGGGACGTGAACCCCGTCTTTGTGCACCTCGGTCTCGATGTACCGAAGCTTTCGCTCCATCTCGTCGCAGCGGCGGACCTCATTGACGAATTTGCGTTGGAACGCGTTCACGTCGGGGTTTAGCTGGAAAAAAAGACATAAATTATTAAAATACTAAATGTTTTTGTAACAATATGCTTGCACTACTTAATCGTAAGTATTTACTTTTTCTACGGTCATCTATGGCAATTTTCTAACCTAAAACTGGACTAAACTTCTATTAAACTTCTATCTCCTTGATTAAAAATACAGCCATCTCATAGCTAATAAAAGAGCTTTAGACTGAAATACGCACTCCAATATCATGTTATAGGCAAACATGGCAGATTAAGGCAAAAAGTGAATTTGAAAGTTGGAAAGTAGTTTTCAAAATAAAACAACTAAGGATGAGTCTGTAACAGGTAGTGCACGTTTCGATACTCGTCTCTACGGAGGAGAAGTAGTAAATGATTACCTATATACCTATCTAAATTTCCTTGCTTTGATTAGGCAATGAAATGAAACCTTTCCCATAAATACGAGAATGTATGTAGCTAGCGCAATACTTTGACACTGTACCATAACTGATATAAGCTTGGACTCGTGACTTTTGTTATTCAGACCAACCATGCCTTGGGCTATAATGGGCTAAACAATGTCTCTTCTAGTGAGATTGGACACGCATACGACACATTACCTGTTTAACTCTTATTCTCTACCCATATCCGCCGGCCGTGCTCAAAAGACGCAAATTGCCGTAAGTAAGTGGGCATTACGTGCGGTCAAATAAATATCCACTCTATCTAGGCAGTTATAAAAGACATATTATCAAGCATACTCCTAGGGGCTTACGATGTTTTTCTTGGAAGAATAGGTATTGCCCGTCATCACTCATCTTCGTGAATTAGGTAGGTACGATGAGACTTTGGACTTTACCTACTAATCAAAGTGGTCCCTTAAAAATTCAGGATATAAGACCTACGTAATTTCAAGATACCTCGATTGAATCTTGATAATTAAAGCAATACAATCGGCAGTTGCTATTCCTCTTTTACAACATTAAATATGATAACTCAAAACCATAATAATATATGTATGTAAATAGATACTGTGACTTAAGTAACTAAGACCAGTCTCCAATACGATGTCGCAATTGGCAAGAAGAAATCTAAGAATCCGTAGATTATTATGTGTAAAGTATTACGACATGAACCTGTCTGGTACAAATCGGGCGAGTCAAGAGCACGAGCAGGGAACCGGTCCAAGCATGGCTAACCTTACTTCCCATTTCAAGAGCTAAAGATTATAAAACATAAGGTATATATATTGAGATAAGGCTTTTTGCTTTTGAAGGGGATCCAGATTGGTTGAGCACGACGGAAAATAAAAGCGAAACGTTTGAATGACATAATCGTGTTTCGGGCGAAGAAAGAATCAAGGTCTGGAGACGAATTCAAGTCGTTCTAGGAATTTCGTGATATTTTTCAGTAGACGCACTGTCTGTCGTTCATGATGCAATATTAGAATTCTGATCAAATATTTTACATTGTTTTACATTATTCTATTTTGACCTAAAATCGTATTACAGGTGCTAAGGTGCAGTACTACTCGACAGCAATGTGCAAATAAAATAAAAGCTGATAGCACAAATATATCATTTCAACATACCATTGTGCAAGCCATGAAACAGCTGTAACTAAAGTATACATATGCTTTATAGGTAACTGAGCGTGCAATAACTTCAATCATACAAACAGTTTATGTTTGAATTGTTCGAACGAGGAAAAAATACGTGAGCATTTTATAAACAGAGGTCATACCCCAGGGGTAACTGCCACATATGAATGAGATATTTGTTACTGCTTTAGTTGAAGACAAAATTTTCGGTTCATACAAACCAGTATACCCGAACCCAACCAATTAGAACTGTAGGCCATTCTTTAAAATAATAGATGTCTTATTACATCGTTTTCAATGCCCTTTTGACATAGTTCCCCAGTATCCCCATTAATTACTCCCACTTAGGTAAGTACTAGCAAACGGTAATACCAAGTGGTAGGTGTTAGTCATTAAGGCCGTCACACGTTTTAAATTTAAAATGTTTTCGAAGTTCGGTCTTCACATCATCGATGTTCTCCAACATAGAATATTATTAGGGTGCGCTCGGAAAGCTCAGAATTCCCGAGAATTTGATGAAGGCTAAGTAGCTTTAGCTTTGAAGGCGATTAAATATAATCTGACCTTCTAACCCAAAGAGGAATAGAGGCCTTGTTGAATAAAGTTCCGGATTACTTGCGATGTTAGTCCGTTTTCCTTCCCCGGAAAGAGGGCAGGTAAATATATATATTTTTTGTACATTAGTATACAGAAGATCATTGGTTGGAACCGGAATTGAGCCCTCGATTTCGGAATTGAAACAAGTAGATAGGTATGCCTCACCAATAGCTTCTCTTACCAGTTGGCTTCCAACACCAAAGTAGCAATACAATTATTATATTTTCAATTACTACGCATCTCGAGTCGAATTGTGGCAGTTGCTCCGTAAGTGTGGGTTACTGATTAAAAAAAAGCGTACATTCGGCAATAGTCGTTACGCGAAGGGAATACCAATTGAGGCAGTCTCGGCGGCCTCGTGTGACAGACTGGATAGCCTTTGATTTGGCATGCATGCTTGACTGATCACATATGCTATCATTATGAATCAAGTGGATTCTAATCTCGAACATGACAGATGTGTTGCAGTGTAATCTGAGATAAGATGAATGAAAAGCAAGCAGGGGAGACCGGTCGTCATAATGTAGAAAAAATCGTATAGAAATATTGAAAATAAACCCTTCAATTAAATATCTTCTTTATTAAATTCGTGGGATACATATTTCATCTGCTTGAATTTCCATTGACGGATAAGCAGATAGGTGCTAAATAGGCACGGGTCCCTAATCATATTTTATGCGACTAAAGTTAACTATTTGTATCTGTAAGTGTAATATAAGTTTGCAATAAAATGAAACAGCTCAGTCATTTAATGCGATACAGTTTAGCAATGAAACACGATACAGTTTCGCAACTCTTAGAATGTTCCTGTGAATGTCTAGAATCATCCTGCGTTCTCATTAACTTAAATTCGAATCGTTCTGCAGACTTGTCTTTCCTTCAAGTTCTTGAGGAAAAAGATAATCAAATTGTTTCCTTATTATCTAGAGCACGTTCGCCATCATACTATCAGATACTATGCGGTGGAATAAGAATAGGACGAATTAGTCTGCTTTAGCCTACGAACAAATAAAACAGAATTTGCACGACACGTAAATTTTGTTGGCAAATGTCATCCCCTTCAGACACACTATACTTCGTTTTTTTTTAAGATTAGAATTATCTGTCAAACGGGCGAACAAAGAAGCAGTGGTCGTAAACCTTCCTTCTTCGATTTCGGCCGATAACACTGAATTTCTCGGAACTTATACATACATATAATTTGATATTTACCGATAGCTGAACGCATAGTTTTCACATTTATTATTAATTTGTTGGCAAAACTGTATTTAGAAAAAAGCTAAATAATGAATGTTTTCGTTTAGTGTTTGGCGGTTTTTAACTACTTAAGTATTTTTTTATAAATTTGTAACTCATATCGTACCGATTTTACATTTACTGAATTTAATGAAGTTTACAGTCAAAAATTTAACAATATTTGCATATTTAATCTAGCTTACATTATGAAAAGTCATGCATTTAAGGATTAAGACTATCGGTATAAAAGCGGACACGGTGTCATAAAGACTGAGCAGATGACAACAGTAAGACAACCCTACCCATCGGCAACGTCGTTTAGTATTTGTCGCCATTATGGGCATCTTTAATCTGGGACGCTCTAATGTAGTTTGAATTTGGTAACAAATTAAAAAATAAAACTCAGATGACAATGATGACATACTCTACATAGTTTTATTCACTGTCAGTGGAAGAGTCCGAGGACTCGGAACCACCAAGTTTATAATAAAATTCTCCACAGTGTTATCTATTATATTATCTAATTTCATTTAAAAACTTATTTTGTTTTAAAATGTTGTATACCGTAGCCAACGATATGCCAGCAGTCTCAGCAGTCTTTTTCACACGGTCCGATTTAGTGGGATATTCCTTTCTATGACACATTACTAATACTAATTTGTAAATATTAACCGCCATCCGCTTTTCACTGACAGTCAGAGGATTTTGCTTTTGCCGTTTCTTCTTTAGAGATGAAAAAACGTTAGGCGGAACCGGCTGTGACTTCATCAATTTTAAATGTGCACCAACAAACAAAATATCTAAATAGATCAACAATAACGAAATTGAACAAAAACGATAACATCAATCTTTAAGTAAGCTAACAGCAATAGAAAACAGAACCGACTCAACCGACAAATCGAATAACAGATAGTGACAGTGACGTTTTAAAATTGTGTGAGAACTCTGCCTCTTTAGGTTTTTTAATGTACAACCTTTCCATGAAAAGTCGAAAACGCAATTTATTAAAATTCTTATCTTTTCATCTTAGAATATAAATTAACTAACATTATGGTTCTTCTCTGTTCATGTATTAATATAGCATGATAATAAATACGTGATATTTAATAACTCGTATTCACTGTTCGATCCGCAGAATGTGCCTATAAAAAGACCTTATATCTCGTTCTGCAAAGGTCTCTCTAATGCTAAAAAAAACGAAGTATAGGGCGTGCAAACCGGGGTTTTATTTGTATGAGATTACGGTGAATACCCGGTTAATAACCGGTTTTCCATACTTACCAAAACCGGTCTGCATGCCCTAAGTCACACTAGTGACGCTTTTGCCGGAATGACCGAGACGAAATGCTGGAAATTTGCAAACTTCGAAGTTCGCGGTAGTAGCTTTGCAGATTCAGGCAAGATGCCCATCTGCAATCGTATATGATAAGCGAAAAGTAATAAATGTATGAGAGTGACAGATTCGAACTAAAATTTACGTGACTATTTCCATACATTAGGTATAGTCACGTGATTTTCCGTTCGAATCTGTCAGTTTAATCATTAATGACTTATCGCTTATCGTATGCGATAGCAGAATGACATCAAAGCTGTTTTTGCCCTACTAACAGGTGTATCAAAAGCCCGATACCTTTTTTTTATAAAATCCTGCAACTCAAACACAGGGATGTCATCCGAGTTAGACTCTAAGTCAAATAGCTCTTTGGTGCTTTTATCAAGCTTCGACCACAGCAACTACATCAGCGTGAAATTGGCACCTGCTGGGTCTTGTTTTATAAAGTTACAATTTTGCTGTTTGCCTCTTTTTCTAGCCAATACGTGCCTGCGTTAGAGAGGCAAACAGGGAAATTGTAAAATGTAAATTATAAATTTTTAGATGTCATATACCAAAGAAAAACGACCAAGATCACCTACTGTCCGAGGTGGGGATCGAACCCACGTCACTCGGTCTTAGCAACCACAGGTCAAATTTCTCGGGTATATGCAATTCCTTACAAGGCTAGGCGCCTTTGACCATTCTCTAAGGGCAAGCAATACATGCCTGCACCTCCTATTAGAATACTTTACAGTTTTCTAGAATAGCTAGAGAGAACTGGTGCTGCCATCTATTGAACGTATTGCGAAAACACAAATCAAATTATTTATAAACTAAAATATAATTTTATAAAACGCTACCCTGGTGTTGTTTATCGATAAAGGATACTCACATCTCTGAACTGCACCGTGCCGGCTTCTCCCAGCTCTGAGACCGAGGTGTAGGCCGCCTCGGGCTGTATGAAGAGCTGGCAGAGCGCCATCTCCTCGCTCCGGAACATAGCCCCCATGGTGGCCGCTTATGTTCCTGCTTCTGTAACAAATGAACAGGGACATTATAGGGGGATCGCTGGGTGAATCAACTCGTTGTCATTGTATGGATTATTGATCCCTTGGAAAATTGGATGTCATCATCATAAACTTAAGAGTAGGGCTCTTGTCTGTGGAGCAATTTCCATATGGTCCTTTCCAGTGCCTTTCATTAAGACCCTGATACGACACGACGTCTAATTTTTCTTTCACTTGGACGTAGTTATGCAAAAAGGACGAATCAACACGAATTTGTCATTTTAAAATACGACTTGTTCGTTTTGATTTAATGTAGATTCATTTGGGTGTTGGTTGCCTTTTGCATAACAACTTCTAATTAATAAAATCATGGATAGGTATATATTCCACCAAATCTTCATTTTATAAAGCTTTCACACAGTGGCCCATCTATGGCACATAAGGTACCTAATAGAAATTTATACATTATTTATTTAAAAAAACGTTACGTAATACTTTTGTCCCTTGGACGTTGGGACAGAATGACAGCGCTAAAATAGTTGATAGACCGAACTATTACGCGACTTTTTTTGTAAGTTCTTGTATGGTCAGAAAAAGAAAAGTTAGCTGTTTAACATTTTATCTTTAATACTAAAAAAGTTTTACCATGATGTAGTTAATGTAGTTATTCAATATCTAGATAAGTTATCATACTATCATCTAGGCACAGTTTACAGATGTGACGTCCTTATCAAGTACATACTTACTTAAATATTTAAACACGTAAGTAAGCATCTAAATATAGCACACTTTTGTTTTTAGCTCGACAACAGTATTATATTTTCTTCGACAAGCGTAATACATTTCGATGGCCAATGGAACTAAAAGCTTCATTGGTATCATTGTGTAATGCCACGGGCGATCATATTATGCCTACCGCAACAAATTTGACACCTGTGCACTTGCACAGATGCGTTGTCAGCGTTACAATGTAGGCAATTAAAATAACAATTTGCGTTCGCGGCCATATCCGACCGAAACGGGGGCAGCTTTAAATTATAAATGTATCAAGTAATGTATTACAGAAGGTTGAATTGCTTGTACATAGTGTAGGAACACTTGAGCTGTTATCATTGAATTGCATGTGTTTATTTCATTTAGAACTAGGTAAAGGTAATACGTAAGTGTGGTATTAGTTATCAGATGTCTCATTTGTTCTCTCAAGTGTATTTCCCATTAGTGATTATTAATTGGTCCACTAAGTTAAGATTACACCTCGCGTCCATTACGTCGCATACAAGCGAAGTGCATACCTACTTAAGTCGGTTGTTTATTCCTGCTAATCAATTGATAATGATAGGTCCCGCATCTTTAGGTATTAAAGCCGAAATCAATTTTTAGATTATTACAATTTCAGTCAAATAAGAACATGTAGATACTGTCCCTATATTTTTAATATTGTCAGTTTCATAATTCGCGTACGATTCAACAAAATTATATGATAGGATGAACACACGAGTGAGCAGGGAACATCTTAGAAATTGGATTGTAGCGAAGTCAATTGTCAACACTAATTTCGCAGCATTTTTTTTACCGAATTAAACTCGAGTTAGTGAAGATTGGGAGCGCCGAGCGTGACCAATAATCGGCACGATAACTCGCGCGTAAAAAATCGCATGCCGTTTTTAGCTGGACGTATAACCATCGGGCATAAGATAGTTATCAAAATTGCCATCACAGATTACGTTGGCGTTCTCATTCAGTGAAGCAGGAATTAAATTCGCGGTCAACCACAAGGCCAGCAGTTTTTGTGGTCCGGACGCACTCGCCCGTTACAGTTTTTAGCGACAATCGAATTACCATGAATAGACGATCATTTGGAACAATAGGATGTCTTAGGAAAATGTTTGCGAAGCACCCGGTAGTTAGGTTTCTAGTTTCTACGCATTAGGCATTGAAGTCTAGTGCTCGCTGTCAAGGCTGAAATATTTCATATTGCAGTAGTAAATCATGTTTAATGATGTCGTATACCGCGTTCTATTTAAAACACATGAGCACAAAACCCCAAATAAGACTTTATTGTCTAGGAATTAAGGTTTTAGTTGAGATATTTTTGAGAACCTATCTGATGGCAGCTGTAACTACCAGCATAATTAATATTGCGTATGCGCTTCAAATATACTGATTCACTAATTTCATTAGGTCTGTTGTGGTGGTCATAACGTCTGGTTTACGATCGTTGAGTCTTGCCAAAACATTTGTCATGCGGTCAACTTCAAACAGAAATGGCTGTTTCGGACAATCATGTGAAATCGTATTTAAATGTACCATCTGTTTGTTTATGCCAATTGAAAAGAGCATTAAAAGTACCCGATTCCTTGTTGACTCTGTCAAATGCTCAGAGATGACTTTTCAAACAAACTTTGAAGGGGTTATTAACAATATTAACTAGGTACCTAATGCGGTACTGCTTCTGTCTTTTTGTCACTTTGTAAAATGACACATCTACTACCTATATTTAAAGAACTTTAAATATAACTAGTAAAAAAATAAATGAAGTAGGTTATTGCCCATCATTTCAGACTTCAAAGTCGGCGTTCTTGTACTAGGCCAGATAGAACAAGTTAATATTCATAAGAGAATAGATAGAATGAAAGATTATAGATGGCGGTCGACTATAAAGACGAATCATATGAAATATTAACGACGTTAGGTATCTCATACTAAATTATACTCGTGTCTACATTTTTATGTTTATTTTTGAACCGCCAAATAGCATAGTTAATATAAGTAAAACCGTCTGTATTCACAAAAAGATGAATCACTCAATTGCAAGTTACCATAAGTATGTATATCATATGGGAGGAATAAAATATTGTGTGTTTTTTTATTGGGGTTGCAGCTTTGGGGCCGTGGGGGCCTCAATAAGGATATTTCCAAGCGCCGTCGCCATAGCAGCTATGCTATGGTAAGTCCAGCGCGGCAATGCGGCCAGCCTTCTGGGCACTCTAACTCCCCAGCAGGACCTGGGGCATTTTTTTTTATTTATACTTTATGTTTACTGCGATAATACTTTTTCTTGTGTTTTTTGAAATAAATAATGTGTTATAACAACATCTATTTTTACTAATAGTTTTCGTAGGTACTTAACTGTAACTAATAATGATTATTGAGAAATTATAATCACAAAAAAATCTAAATACCTAGAGACATGATTACCTACCTACTGAACTCATCAGTCTCATCACATTTACATAATAAGTAAAAAAATCAAAGAGATAGACCGATAGCTACAACTACAAGGTTGTTTTAACACAATAGACGGACACTAATTACGTTAACCGTGATACTAATGAGTAATAACCGATGCCTATTTACCATAAAAATAGAAGAAAAAGATTTTTGTACCGACAACAGTTGGTAGCAGAATAGTACCCACATACTTAGTTACTTATTGAATAGTAGCAGAAAGCCGCGTAGCGTAGGTAACTCACGTAAGAACTTATTTATTAACATAATTTATGTAAATTATATGCTAGATTTGTTTACATTGACTGACTCTGAGCAGTAAGTATATAAATAATCAATAGAAATAGATCTTCTGTGAATCGTAAGTGCGTGTAGGTAGTCACGCGTGATAATATGTAAGTATTTCGGAGGCATAAAGCTCAAGACGTTAATATATTTTTGAAGCAATCTACTCAAACCCTAAAATAGATAGAGGCCATAGATCCATCTAAGTCCTCAAGGTAGGCAGCGCATAGGCGATTTTTATCACTATGTCCATGGGCCTCAGTTACCTTTCCATCAGGTGGGCTGAGAGCTCAGTTGTCTACCTTCGTCACATAAAAAAACCCTCCCAACTTAGAACCCTCCCCGGTACCCTGGGGTGATAGGTAGGTACATATGTAGGTATGCCACGCTATGAATTATCCAAGTCATTCTAAGTTTGTCAGAGGAAAATGCAAAAAAAAAAGATAATCTCCAGAATATCCAGCATTCCAATGTAAGTAAATAAGCCGATTAAGCATATCGAGTTCAAGGCATCCGATGTCAGAGCATGTGAAATGGCAAGCAAGACAAGTATGGGACTCGAAGGCCACATATGCTGCTGTTATCCTCATCGCCGACGGAGAATAAGCAAGCACTCGGTTCACGAGGACCAAAACAGACCAGTCTACGATATTTATATTATCTACTTTATAATCGAATCAATATTACATTTATTGTTTCATCAATTACATTACTTGATAGGTATCGCGTATAGAAAGAGTAAGCCATTTTTGCAAGCATTTATTTAGTCTCGCCTTCGGTAATCAGATCTTGCGAATTTTTCAAAGTCGCATTTTGTTTACGCGATTAAGACCCAATTGTCGTTAAAATATAAGTAATTCGGTATTTAAATAATTGTGAGGCAAAATAATTCTAGAGTACATCTAACATCATTCCATAATTCTAGAGTAGAGTCTACCTATTTAAGACTTATACTATCCGGTCAAATAGGTACTTTATAACACTCAAAGTGGCTAAATAGTTCGGTACACCATACTAAATACGCACTCGCTATTTGGCTATTTTGGTATGAGGGTAAAGAGAATTCAAGAGACAAATTTTACCCAGACTGTCTCTCTGATCTCAGATAACAATCATGTATTATTATAACAGGTATCACTGGTTTGCTGAAGCGAACACTCGCCTCTACTGGCTTATTTTACTAAGAACCCACACATGCATGCTTAAAGGCCGTACCGATATCCGACCGGAACTGATCATGTTTCCTACTACCTGACCTTTGGTCGTACATTCGAGACCCGTGAGAAGCCTGCTGTTTTAATCACAACCACGGCAACATTGTCAATATTGGCGTTGGTCGTTAATTTTATTTGGCAGACTTCGCTTACTGGAATTAGCATAAACTCATTGAAACTATGTCGTCACCATTTCATGTTGCGAATTATTGCTTAAAAGCTGTAATTAGCCGCTTAATACAATTTATTTCGAATGGTACTTGGCTATTTAACTATACGTTTCAAGTACCTACAATCTTTGCTCGGCTCAACCTGATGGTAAATATTGAAAATTAATAAGTTCGTAACTTTTGTAAACCAAGACACTAATGTAGCGGCACTGAATGTTGCGCTAAATCTATATTATTACGTTAATATCATATTGTAAATAGAATTATGCAAATTATTTTATAGTAGGGCATATTTAAATAAAGAGAACCGTTGCCTTTCAAGCTGACATCACTGAAATTCACACCGCAGATACCCTCTAACCATCAAAACGAAAGCAAAGTTGCAGACTAGATACAAATAATTATTAAAAAAAAGTTTAGCCATAAGTGCTACCCAGTTCTATGTAGTTTGGTGTTAGTGACGAAGATCGTTTAAGCCTGTGATCTTTGAAAAAGGGCAAGTGATTAAGACTAGGTATTTCTTGCAAACTTGGTAAGGTAAGCCTTGTGCTAGATGCCTACAGTTCATAAGGCGTTACATTAGTGCGCTAATCCGTAGACATACATATCTACCTATGAGCAGTAGAGTAAATACTAGAACTAGGACGTAAAAACTATGCAGTTTTTTAATAGTACCTACTACCTACTCGCAAGTACCTACTACAATTCTGCTATAGTTAAAGTTGGCCCAGGCTAATATGTGGTATTTTCTATATGTCCAATTGTTCATATTCATTTTCATATGTATTAGTTTACAGGTAGATAAGTGTTGTCGCTATCGCTAGCAAAATTCAAGTTCCACATATGCTTCAAACTCTCAATGTATTTAAGAGCAGAAATCTTCATCTAAAAACAGAAAGCTCTTTAATAGCAAAGAAATTTTTGAGGTGTACCGAACGCGTCATAACACAAGCAACACCTAAATATGTTATGGTGGACGTTGTAAAAGTAATAGGTTCTTATAAGTTAAATTATTCGAGATATTGGAGCGTGTGCCTCACTTTGAAGCGAAAAGGTTAAATTTAAATACAAGCCAGGTGTGATTATTGTAAATAATAAATTGTAATCAATATAAACCAACAGGTATTTTCAACGTAACCTTGCAAACAACACAGTACGTCAAGGTGTAGCGTGAGCTAATTTAATATGGCTGCCTATTTATTACGAAATTTTCTGATATAAACAATAGAAATAGATGAGGTGAACTGTAATGTAAATTTAGTAGCCAGATCCCCAGGTTCCGTTGAAAGCAGTGTTATTTTGTAATGTTAAGGTACCTACTGTTTAGTAGGATATAGAATTGAACTCATCTCGATATGTATGGTTCTTTGGTATACCGAGCGTATCGCTGTTGACCCAGCAGTCTACTATTTTTAAACAAACAAGCTCACACCCATATTTTTTAGCAAATGACTCGTATTTTTTAGTAGGTGTGCAATAAAAATGATAGTGATGACACTGATGACTGATGATTTGTCCAGTAGGTGCCCGTATTTAGGGGAAAAAACACGGACAAGAGTATTCACTTAATTCACTAAGCCATCCAAATAGGTAAATTTCCTCCACACTATAAAAACTTGTGAAAGAAAACATTCAGGAGCAATTACAGCTTACAAAAAAATATACCTCGACATGAACGCCATAAGTCCATGCAAGTGGCATTAAGTCCGCCTTTTGTACGTCAAGTTTTTTTTTCTTTTATGGAATAAAGGTTAAATAAATAAATAAATAAGGTCGGTTCTATGAGTATAAAATGTATCTAAAGTCAACCTTGTGTCAAATGCATGAAGTTCCACTTACAAGTCAGAGAAATTGCTAGATCCGACCTTATGCCTTTCATGTCGAGATACATAAGGTATGGGTAAGTCCTGTAGGTATATTTTATTTTAAGGAAAGTCCCTCATATGCGTCTTATACTGTTGAGTTAGGGGTGGAAATCGGTTAGTAGACGGTCTTACCCGCATTGACCTTAGGTCATACTCGAGAATTGTCTTCTTTATTTTAATTACTACAATTTATAGCAGTGTGAACTAAGAACAGCCAAAAATAAAGGTACTTAATGTTCTTGAGACTCGTAGGGGTAAAGTGACCGTAAAGTACCTAACAATATAACTCCAATAGGCGATTTGATCGATTGCAAAAGAATTGTAAATAAAAAGGCCTTTAATGAAAACTCCATTTAACATCATCATTGTGTTACGAAGTAAAATTTTATGTATCAACTTTTGTCACTATAATCGACCCTACTGTGTTCTGTAGCTAGTGTGGTTCGGCCTTTACATGCGTACCTATAATTTTGTTAACGCCCGATTAATGAACTAACGGCCCAACTAAAACATCCGGAGAGACATGTGCCAACAGCATTCGCTGTTTATTTACTGAGAACTAAACGCCGATACTTTAACTATTTATATCATTTATCGAATCGGTTTTCCGCTTACAAAAACAAATAAATGTTAGCAAGCGCCAAACTTTAAAAAATATGATAAAATGAAACGTTGTGAAAAGAAGAAAGACTTTGTTGCTAAGGCCCTACCGTGAACTTCGAAATCCGCAAATTTCGAGGATTTGTCTCTCTCACTCTAATCACGCCTTCGTTGGAGTGAGAGAGAAAAATCCTCGAAATTTACGAATTTTTGATTTTCGCGGTAGTAGGCGATCAACGATCAATCCAACCAAATGGGTCAGTGGGGACAATTCATTAAAAACAGGCAGATAAAGTTCTTAAAAGCAACCTTTACCCTACTGAAATATAAGTCAGATGAAGTCTAACTCAAACAAGTCTATATTAAATTCTATAAATGCCGTAATATTTTCTCCTAGTTAATAATGGCTGAAGGCACGTTACATGGCGTACATTCCACTGAATTCATTACGGCTTACGCCATACTATCCCCTATACCTACCGACTTTATTTTTATATTTGGAGCAGTTAAGCATACCACTGTCACCTAGCCACATTTTTATGATTAACATTTTAACAGCTTTTAATTATTTTTATCGAGTTGTCCGTGTCACCAACAATACAAAATAACTCACGCAAATTAGAACTTGCATTTGAATGAGAGAAAATTTTACATCACAAAAACCAAATCATACTTTTGTCTTATTTATCAATTATCAGACTCTGGCAAGGTGAGCTGAATATTGATTGCCTGATATAAGGTAAATGTCCCCTATTACGGTATGTTAAGGGTCTCGAGACTTTGTGTATTTTTAAATAAAAATCTTAGCAAGATACCACTACAAAAGCTTTTGAATATGGTAAAATGATTCTTTGACAGTTAGTTTATGCATACATTTTATAGATTTTGCTCAAACTTTTTTATATATTAATTTAATTGTGAACGTCTTATTTGCTGCCTATTGCGTGATAAAATTCGGCGCTGCTCCTAATTTCGTGAACTTGCGGCCCCTATTTCGTGATATAGATATTTAGACTAAATGACTATTGTTTCTTTAACAAAATGTTATTTTTAACGTACTTGATTAAGTTAAGATACTATACGGATATCATTTAAATGAAACAACATTGTTAAATGAGATCCAGCTTAAAGGTTTTATTTCTTAATAATTAAACAAGATAAAATCTACCGATTTGCATACCATAATACTCTTTAGGCGGTTAAAAACAAACTTAAATAAACTTGAACATTAAATAATAAACAAAAAACCCCTCTCTGATTGATAACGAAATAAACATTAATTAGGGTAGACCGGGGTGAATCGGATCAAGGTTCAAAATCTCTAAGGCTCGAGTTTACCACACTTTTATTCTGAGAATAACGCTTACTTTCACATACCTACTAGTGACAATTTGCTATGGAGTTTTGACATTACTATCCCAGAGTTAGATCCCATTCTTAGAATCAAAATTTGGTAAAACGCACCCTTAGTATTTTAAAAGATTCTTCAATCATTTGAAGATTTTTTTTAATACTAAATGTGCTCAATAGCACACTTCAGTTGAGCAACACTTCCGCTCGTTGTCCTTAATCGTTAATTTAAAAAAAACGTAGTGATTTCGGACCATTATCCGATTCGCTTCGGTCTACCTTAAATGAAAATCAGAACATAAGTAATTAAGTATACGGTTATGCATGTGACTGTACATAATTAGGCATTAAAACACTCGTGTGATCATATTATGCAACTCGCCTACGGCTCGTTTCATAAAACCACACTCGTGTTTAATGCCTCTTATTATGCGCCAGCCACATAAATAACTATTATTTTATTAAACGATCGAGGACAAAGAGAGGAAATGTGGCTCATTTTAATTGCGCTCAATTTGACGAAATGTGAAAACACTAATATTGGTAATTTTGACCTTGATCCGATTCGCCCGGTGATCCGATTCTCCTCGGCCTACCCTACGAGGAAATGTGGCTCAACTGAATTGCGCTCAATTTGAAGAAAATGTTCAGAACATTAATATAGTAATATAGGTATTTTTGACCTTGATCCGATTCGCCAGGTGATCCGATTCTCCTCGGTCTACCCTACTGTCTTTCTATCGGTAAATTTACGATACTTACATGTCTGTTTGTTACCCACTACTATAGTTTACACTGTCACGAAATTAGGGAAAAGTAATAAATGCTGGTTCCTAATTTCGTGATACTGATTTTTTGAAATTCCCGCGATTATTTTTTTAAGTTAATATATAAATTACGTAGATGAGTTATAAACAATCTTTAATGTAACAAACAAACACAACAATAAGTAAAGTAAACCTAATTATAACCAAATTTATGCTGGTAAGTAATATGTGAATTTACCTAAAAACTGTGAACTTGGGTCAGATTTAAACTCGTTTTATGAGAATTCAAGTGAAAAAAACCTATACCGGAGTTAGCTCAAATTAAACTTAAGTAAATACAGTATCTAGTTTTTCATTTACAATACAATTTACTTTAGTTGTTATATTAATAAACAATCAATTAAAATAAGTCAAGAATTCCCTTATTCCGGTAGTATCACGGAATAAGGGACATACCAAAAATTAGGTGCACCTTATTCCGTAAGTCAATCAATTGCAATTTTTAGCAACTTCTATGTTTAAATATTACCTTTTTCTGTGTCAAATCGATAGTTAAAGAACTCAAAGAAACACTCTAGAAATTTTAAATCAAAAGGACTTACTTTTGGCGTTTTATGAGCTTAACAAATGAGAGCGCGAACCTTACGGCTACGCTCGGCGTGTGCACACCAAATAGCTGTTCGCGGCACTCTGACTGTTCCGAGTGACGTATCGCGAAAAGTGTAGGTATAATAATTTTGAAATTTCGTTTGTCAAAAAGCTTAAATAACGAAGATTTTTTACCCGTTTATAATTTAAACATAGGATATTCTGATTCCTTATTATTTGCGCGGAAGTAAAAACTACCGTAATAGCGTACTATCACGTAATAGTGGCCGTTTACCTTATCAGACTGCGCCAGTTTTAAGAAGGCACCAGCCACCGAATGAGAGATCATGCTGGTTTTATGATGTTCACCGAGATTTAATGTTAGCTTTGTGATAAAATAAATTACAACATTTACAACTAATCAAATAATAATTTAGTTCGACCGGAAAATTATGTTTTGAACATGCTAGTTAAACTACCCCAAAACCATTTTACATCTAGTCTTATTAGCTACGTATCTTCAAACATAAAACAAATTTTAACGATTCAAATTTAATAACTGTGTCGCCTAATATTTATATTTGTTTAACATGTTACAATGGCTGCCATTAATTGTGAACGGGTCGTAGGTATTCCTATCGGTTGCGCGAACGCGAGTTAAGGGTAGGTAGGACGTAGGACAGGTCACAAGGGTCACAAGAATAAAACGACAATATCTCGCGGACCATCTCGACACCTGTCATTGTATTACTGTTTCCTGTCTCGCTCATGAAATACAGTCGCTTTATACATATAGTAGCCGATTTCTAACCAACCATAGTAAGGGCACAATGTCATGTCCACAGGTACACCGCAACACAAAAAGTAAATGACGCTAACGGAAGCGATAAATTGCACCGCTACCTTCTGGTATAAGAGACAGGTGTTGAAAAAAGTCTGGAACGGGTATTAGAGGCTGTGATCGAACAATGTGACGACGAGCATTACATTATAACCTCCTGCCGCCCAGACCATAAAATTTGCCACAGAATTTTCGAATTAATTATATAGGAAATAGAATAGAATTTCTCTTGTTTAAGGAGACCTTTTAATAGGCCTCTGGGCGGCAGGAGGATAAGCAGGTACACATTATCGGACCTTTCGATAACTAGGCAAGCGTGACAGAGATGGAATTATGACAATGACCTAAGTTGCTATTACTGCTCACTTCACTGGTGCAGGTCAGAATGACAGCTGTGTACAGAGAACCCTTGATTAGGTCTAGACTAGGCTTACCATTGCCTTATTTTACAATGGTCAATGCCATCAGTTCCTTACGGAGTTACGGGGTAGTTCTATGTGATTATTCAGTCGCAACAATTAAGTCATTACCATTCCCAAATTACTGACGAACTGCGTATAAATAGTGGAGTCATTTTCGATTATCTTGTAGCCGACGCATGTTTGTCTGCTATTCTGGCGTAATAGTCTCGTTTGCTTTTATAAAACGGTAAATTAAGTGGTGATGGTAATGAACAAAAAAAAACGCGTAACAAAATCGCATAGAAACACCGCGACAAAAGTTACTGTTAATGTTTATTTAACTAGATGTAAATTACCATTATCAGGCTACAGAAAACAAATCAGATAATAATAATATTTACAGAAATAGAAATATTTTTCCTAAGCGACATTCGTAGTTGCCTGTGTTTCGTAATGTACACAGGACGTACGAGTTAAATGGCATTAATAGGTAATTTGAGTCAACAATTACCGAATCACACTAAAAATTAAATGAATTATTTTGCTAACGCTTTTCATTGAAATCTCAAAATCAGCAATTACAGGGAATTCTTACTCTAAGTGGAATTTAATAACACTAAAGTAATCTCATTTCATTAGGTAAAGAGGAACTAAACATATAAAAAAACGGAATTCTACATAATTATTATTATGCGTAAAATATTATAAGCAGGTACCTAATAGAACCTACCTACGTATGGTAGTGTCTAAAATACAAGAAAGTACAACTCGATTTAAATTTAACAAGTCCAAATCTGTCTTTCAAACTGGAAAAACACGATAAGAATATTTTTATCTCATTTATCATAACCCAACAGATTATTTCAAGTGCCTCTTGAGGCAACCACGGTCATGATTGTCGCTGAGATGAATTGGTAGGACGAACGTTATCTTAACGTGAACAGATACGTTATTCACGTGACAGCTGCGAGTTACGTAATGACGTTAACGTAGTTGCAACGTTAATTATGTCCACGAAGACAATTAACGTTGATATGTCTCTTTTGGGGTTTTCTCGGTATGTATAACTCATTCAAAGATTCGATACTTGGTACCATAAAATGAATTGAGCTTGAAACTAGGGCTACCGGTATCCGTGTTACCCGCAGACACGTGTACACGAATCCTTAGCACCGGCGGTACTAAGAACCCGAACGACACGAAACGCCAAGAAACGTTTCCAACTTAGAAACGTTTCCAAGCGCGGGTCCGCGGATCTACTTAGAAAGTTTTCCAAGCTTGAGTCTTGCGGATCCATTACAATTGAATATTCGAAAAACCTGTGTTTTTATTAGTAAAAAGTCTGAAACAAAAAATACCTACCGAAAAATTCGCAGTTTTTTACGAATTACGCAGCTAGAAATTTTCTTTGTTGCAGGTTAAATGCGGTTCAATACTTTGTTCAAATATAAAATCGTACCTATATTTTAGATTGCCACTGCCACTACAGATTGAGGGCGGATCAGACACAGGTACTCGGGTACCCTTGTCTTAATTACACGGTTCCTAATTAAACGTTTCCAACGGGTAAGAAACCCGTTTCCCGGTAGCAAAGAAACGGGTACACGGAAACGGGTACACGAAACCCGGACACGACCGAGAGCCCTACTTGAAACTTAGTAATGTGATAGCGTACAATTCTGTAACTTTACCAACCGGCTACAAGTTTGCCTGTTAAAAAAAACTTACTTTTCTACTGAACCATTATCTATTTTTGAATTCTAAAAATGGAAAAATGTTGAATTTATCTTGCTACCCACTTCAAAATATAATTTCAGGGAAGCACGGGTAGTATTGAAATTAGTGAACTAACAAGATATTTACCTAATAGGTACACATCTACCTTACCAGTGATGCCGTTAAGTAGTATAATATCTATAACTATAGATAGTACCTACCTACTACATTAGCGAGCTATAATAATTATAATATCCTCGAAATCATAGTGGATATGGAAGTCCTGGAGTATTTAGCATAAATTGAGCATTATTAGAGGATAATTCAAGATAAGCCAGGTGTTAACCGGTGCACAAAAGCCAAGTGTATTGCTACGTTGTTGTTATATTCAGCCCTCCGTCGGAATTACTATAATTAAGTATGATGAGTTATGAATATGTATTCATAAGAGCGATTTAAAAATAATTCATTCCTCGATTAAAACTGGCATTTAACTGCCCATTGAGGATAGGTAGTAATAATTTTCAAAATTGAATGAAACAGTGATTAAAAACGTCGTTAAACAGTGATAATGGTATCTCGTTTGAACAAGCCATGGTTGCTTCACCGAGTAAGCCCCAGAACGCAAACAATAACTAGGTATAGTGTTTAAATGGCGATAAAGTTAATTCTGCGAAATAACGTGAAGATACTTTTTACTGCCTATTTTTTACTGCACAGTCGTCAACTACTGAATGGAAATGAAAATTATAATGGAATAATGAGAATGAAGCTTCAGTTCCCATGCGACTAATAACAAGTTACCTGCTCAACGACTTAAATGGTGCATGTTGTATACAGATTGATTGAAGTTGTATTTAAAATGGAACGACCGATGTTAACCTTTTCAACGCAACGTCAAATAAAAAACCTCAAACGCCACGTCAGGTGTCATAAGCCACATGCGTGTAGGTCTATTTTGCTCTGTGGACCGTGACTTATATATCGGACTTTGGCGTTGAAACCCGCCGCGGTGCTGATATATCAGCGATTTGCGTCCAAAAGGTTAAACCACGTCATGTTACCCAACTGATATGTTCTTTACAACAAACATGCGGTTTTACTGATGGTAAATGAAAACGCAGACTTTATTTTGTTGCCACTCCAGCTGAACCGCAAGAGCGCAGCCAAATATATAGGTACCTAACCTTGAACCAGCATCTATAATTTCTACGGAAAAAGTAAAGGGTAGTCACAGTAGACAGAGCGACAAGGACACACATTTGTATGGCCTTCATTGCATAGTTATTACAACCTTGTAAGGCTTGCTCTATTTTAGGATAATTGACAGTAATAATGACTTATACAGCGATGGCTGAAAAATATGTGACAAACCCTTATGTCGCTCTAACTAAGCTTGCGTCAGATATTTTTTGCGGAGAGATTTTTTGGTAAAAATATAATGGGACTTTCAGAACACAATACTGGGGGGGAACACAATAATTTATGAATAATGACAACAAGTACAAGTAGATATAGGATATTGCTAAATAGATCAACCGATTTATACCTACTTGACTGGTAAATAGTCAAAATTGGATCAATTCAAAATGACATTAACTGCATCAACTGCATTACACGCGGAGGTAAACTAGATTTATATGGGCCTTTAAAAGGGCTAATTATATTGTGATTCATTTTAGTGTCTATTTGACCACCAAGAATACGAGTAATTTAGGTTAACGTTTAATTTCATGACAAACATTGCGTTAGTCAAGCGTTGAACGTATAAATCCTTATCATAAGTTTGCCGTAAGCGTTGTCGTTTGCGTAACTTACTTTCATGAAGAGTGTAAGTACCTATAGAAAGTTACCATTGCAGCAATCTCATGAATCTCATGATGCTCGGCTGCCAAGAGGATCATGAAATTTTTGAAAAGGATTTGAGTTTCTACTAAGGTTTGCGACTATCCCGTATACCTATGGCTCATTCGTATTAAGGTGCATTCAGACTAAACGAGCATTCGCTGTTCTTTCCCCCACTCTACGAAATCAACAAATCACGTTTTGTGTAACGCTCGAATTTCGTAGAGTAGGGGGTTAGAATAGCGAATGCTCTTTTGGTCTGAATGCACATTTAGAATCACGAGCTGATTCGATGTTGATGATAAAAAATAATGTCCCCAAAAAATCCATTACGTCAAGTTTTCTGTATGAATAAATACGAGCGCCGGATAACGGAAACTTAAATTTTGTACGGAAATATAGGCACATTTTTTATTATTACTATCGAATCAGCTCTTAATTCCGATTTGAATAAGAATAGATTTCAGGAATTTTAAAAAAACGCTCACCATCGGTAATGCCACAGCAGAAACATATATCCGTAACATACATTTAAAATAATATCTAAAATGCTTATTACTTTTCCATCCCAAAAGCTCTTTGTACCCAATTTTATTAAAATAGACTCTTCTAAGAGTTTCATGAGAGAGCGTCCATTAATTTGTGACCCACTTAAGTTTAACGTGGAGTCCTGTCAAACTGTATAAAAATTTCAAAAGAAAATTTTGCGAAATGGGTCACAAAAGTCTACCTAATTAGGTAACGTACTCGCGTCTGTCAGTCTATTATCTATTATTTTTCGTTTCGTTTTGAGGACCATCAACACGACGCGTAACTGGGATGCTTGGCCTTAATTACATAGTTTTAGTTACCGATTAAAATATTCACTGCGAGATTCATTGGAAGTTTGTATAGTTTAAAAAAGTTCAACAGGCAAGATGATGATGGTTGTGTTATTTTTGTATTGTATTGTATTCGGGCCATTTTTTCGCAACTCGACATCAAACGTGCCTATTTTGCGTGGTCCCAACGCTGGCCTAATACTTGGTGGGGATTTCACATACACCCTTGAATTTTTCCGCAGATGTAAGCAGAGTTTTCACTATATTTTCCTACTACTATTTTAAGGTGACGTAAAGCCCTTGCGAATATCAATGATATGTCGTACATGCGTTTTTTTTAACTCATTGGTACGAAGTACGAACCCGGTATTGAATTGAACCCACGACCGCCGCCTAGCACCCATGCGTTTTACCGCTCGACCACAAGCGCTGTTGGTCCATTATGTATTAAGGGCGGTTAACGAGTGTGATGAAAAAGCTTTTGCATTTCTAATCTATTGGTAAGAACTATAGATAAAGTGTAGGTACTATGTATTAACGTAGTTATTATAGCGGCGCGGGCGCGCCAGTCGGCCGCCGTGGAACCACTTAACTATGCACCCCTTCATTATGAGGAAGTCCATAAAAACTATAACACGCATGGCGTTTTAAAGCTTAAGTATGACTTACACGGATGGTGTTTTAGAGCTTTTGAAGTTATGACATTCCGGGATATGTAGGTACATTCATAAAACAGGCATTCTATAAAATATGTGGACAGAAAGTAGGTATATTGTTTTAATGGTTGAAACTTTTGAGTAGATAGCAAAGCACCCATAGGCTTACAGGCCTTGAGCCTGCTTACAATCGTGACATTATAAAATTATAGCCAAAGATAAAAATCTATTAATGGTCATCATAATTATTACACAGGAGCATAGAAATACCGACGTCTACTCTAACGCATAGGCAATAGAGGATTGTTTTGAAATACGAGAGCACTCGGCTCATTTATACATCTGATGACGGATGTACAATAAGTAATTATCTACGTATGTACTTTAATATATATCTATATGTACCAGTAGTGTTTAACAGTTCGAAATTATACATTGTCATTTGTCATCTTCATTTCTCAAGGTGATGTCGACAGTTAATACAAGTTTAATGATCACGTTTTTGAGTAATTAAATTATATACTCCCAAGAAATAAACTCAGCGAAATAGTAGATTCCAATTAAACATTGTAATGCAATCTGTAAGATGTAGGCACGAGCAAGACTCGTTGTCGATATAATGAATCACTTTTAAAACAATAATGAAAGTGTTGTTTATAAAACACACCACAGTTAAACACATTCGGTTGTGACTTATGATCCTCTTTCACAGTTATTTTCCGAGACTAATATTTTAAAAGTTAAACCCAAAATACGAACTTACAAGCGAACAAAAAGTCAACAAACAGAATTCCGATCGTAAATTGAAGAGAAGCGCGTTTAAATTCTTATAAGCACCGCTATACGAGCGATCAAATTATAGTTTACTTACGGCGAGTCAAATTCGTTCTTATTGCACTTATAACTAGGTATAATCAGTTTTGGAACGCACCGCTATAGGTTCGGAGGGAGACACGTCTGGCGCGGTGGTCGCGCGCTAACTGAGAGCCGCGACGAATGCCGATGTTGGTGCAGAGCATGTGACCGCCAACTTCATCATGTGTGACGGTTTTCACGTGTTAATACGAAATTAATAAAGGAAAGCTATTAAACAATGTACCTACACTGTTCTATTTTTTATGTTATTTTATTGTTCACTTGTTATTTTAAGTCGGCCGTGAAACTTTATGTACAACCCGTACGTGTACCGGTGAATTGGTTGCCGTGAAGTTTTAACAACTTTAAAGTACAACGCAACCTGAACTCCTTCCGCTACTTTTATGCACTTTAAAATATCATTATTTTATACTTATTTAAAAAAGTCCAAACATGCAACCAAAGCGTCTATACGCATAGTTAATAGGAGAGGCCTACGTCCAGCAGTGGACTATCATAGGCTGATGATGAATGAATGATGAATGCAACCAAAGTAACACAAAAACATCCCCAAGTCTGCACATTATTCAAAAAAATATGCCTAACTGACGTAGTTAACATTATTAAGTACCAAAAATTAGTATATACAATTCATATTGAGTTGTTTCATACGAATAGAGCCTTTACATATTCTAAGGAAAATTCCAAAAATAAAAATATAAACTCACCAATGAAACGATCCTCCGCAAACAAGTAGCGCGGTAGATTTCGCTTCACTCTGATAAGAGGATCTCGCTATAGTCGCTATCTCGTGATTTTGCCGTGCGGTTGGCAGCGCCGGCGCCGCAGCCTCCGACGATAGCGCACGCGCAACATCCATCGTTTCTCCCTCACACATGTGAGTGCGTAGTGCGGGAATGATGCGGGAAATGGATGACATGAAAGGAAATATACCGTGATGGACAAGGAAATATTCAAATGAAATTTCGAAAAAATATCTGTGGGGTCTAGTAATTTAGTAGTGTTAAGTTTTGATAATTAGGGATAAATAATATTGCCCTTTATTAATAAAGCAAAGTCAACATAGTGTAGCCATTTTAAAGCGAACACTATTCTATTGTCAAGGTGTAACGTTACATACCACGCTATTTATGAGAATCTGTAGGTATAGTTGATTATGATGGCGACTGTACAAAATGCTTCTAAGCGGCATTACCAGTATCAATAGCAATGTAATAAAAGTTATAAATTATTAATAGCTAATTATAGATACAGATGACGTACAGTATACAAGGGTAATCAACGAGTTAAAAAGAAACCATTAAATCATGATGCGAGTCAGATTTATTACATGGCATGTAGTTATATTAGTTAACAATAGGAACTAAACGACAATTGCATGTAAACATCAACCTTATTAGATAAGGCCAAAGTTTCAAATTTGAACAATACAATATACTATGTTACAAAAGAGGACTAATCATTTAAACGGAGTATGGAAATAATAACAAGTGTACTATTAAAATAACTATTTACTGAATACGTATTTTGTACTATTAAGCTAGCTGCCTACATTACATGTAAATGCAATAATATAAAACATAAAAACAAAAACAAGAAAACATCTAAATTTTTACTAAAAAAATACAGAAAAAAACAAAAAATAAACATGTATAATGACAATTATTTAAGTCACCTGTAGTTTAGACTAAGTACATATAACTAAACTATGGGAGCCAATAGGCAAATAAAGACTTCTAAATGTTGATAAATATTTTTTCTAATAATCAATCAACTAGAGAGTTACATTTACTTAAAAATAAATAAATACGGTACTCTAATATTCTTACTTGCTTGCAATCACTAACCAAATAAAATAAGCACACTGTTTCTGGCCCCTACAGTCACAACAAAATAGGTATAGAAAATCTCTATGTAACAGAGCAACTTCCCAATTTGGTACACGAAACTTTGTTCTATGGATATTTCTAATATAACTTAATAATAAATCTTATACACAAGTAATAGACATATTTTAGGGTCAAAATTCTTTTCGTTGTATTGTTTTATACCACTCTGTCACGCTTTAGTTGCTGTTTCGACTCAGTACCTATACAAAAAAAAATCCCGAGCAGTTGTATTTATTTTTCATGCAAGATTTTAATCCATACATGAATAATTTAAAACAAAACATCATCTCATACAAAAATCATCACTCCGTCACGTTTTTATGGACACAAAATAAGACAACGAAAAGAATTACGATCCTTTTACAAAACAGTAACACGACATTTTAGGATTCCAATATTACCCGTACTCAATTTTAACATAATGAATAACTTATGTACAGTCGAGTGCATTAATATATAGACACATTTGTAAGGGATCAGTATGGAGAAGTGTATATATATTAATGCCCTTGACTGTACCCATTAGTTAAGTTAGCCACAACTTTAACTGCCCAATATAGACTCCTATTTCCAATATAGACTAGTATTATTTATGTAAAAAGCACGAATGGTCAGTAACTTCGTAGTCCATCAAGTACGATATATATGAGTATAGTAATTCTTAGTACGATATTTGGGTCAAAATTGTTTTCGTTGTCTTGTTTCATACCACTCTGTCACGCTTTTAGTTGGTGTTTCGACTCAGTATATGTATAAAAAAAACTGGTGCAGTTCTTTCTTCTTTTTCACGCTAGATTTGAATCCATACATGAGAAATTCAAAACAAAATCATCATCTCTCAGATCATCTCATACAAAAATTACCACTGCGTCACGTTTTTTAGGGACACAAAATAAGACAACGAAAATAATTTTGACCCATTTGTGTCTTTCTCAAGCTTACACAGTGGCTAAAATTTAAGATTTCGAGGTTCATTTTTACGTTTCGTTACTACGATAAAGATAATCCAGCTCGTAATGCCATTTCCCTTCAACGGTCCCGGTTTCAAAATAGTATTCAAATTCGGATAGTTTGATTTACGCGCACGGGACGGTTAGGAGCAGTTTGCTGTTAGATTACTAAGCTATCATCTTATGATGATATTTTATCTCTAAGCTTTAGGATTATAGTTTTTTTTTCCATTTGTTCATACATATTTGGTTCTGCTGTATTTATTTCATGGATCTGAAACAATAGTTGACATTCGTGTTGTTATAAAGTTATTCGTATACAAACCTAACAAGCTGCTAACGAAAATTAAAATAAATCATTTACTTTGTGCCGTTTATTCTGTTCTCATTCAAATATACAAATTGAGTAAATTTTATTTATGAATATCTCGATTAGTTCCAGTGTGATGTATACTACCTATAGTACCTACATTTTGAAAATACTATGTTAAAGTATACAGTGCATGAATAGTCAGTTAATTGTATTGGCAATGATACTGAATGGAAATTGTAAATTTACGGTGAATTGAATAAGTTTAGAATTTAGATATTTATTCAGGTCTTACTGTGGTACGTATCAATTTGCTCAGACGCTAAATCCGTATAATTCAGTCATATTCTTATACTAAAATAAAATTCGCCAGCAGCTATGTGAGTCAATCAATATGTACAAATGTTAATTATATATTTTAAGCAACTTACCATTTCAAGGATAAATATCTTTTATGAAATTGTATTTTATAATTAATTTAACTCTGCCACTCACGATTATATAATAACTTAAACGACAAGTATTTGTAGCACTACCGGCATTTAAAAAAATGTACTTCGAACTTGAGGTTACTCACTTTGTAAACTGGGTACTTTCATTGACCATAGTAGCGGGTGGCTGCATTTGACCGTCACTATGTCCGCATCCGTGAACGTGTTAGACGTACTGACTAACTCTCCAAATCTTAGGCGCCCATTGCCTAAAAAATTAAGAGAATACTTTATACAAAAATATATGTCGATGACGTTAAATCCTACTGAAAGTCAACCATATTTGTTTACAGTTTTTGTTTTCTACCGAAAAACGGTATACTAGGGTGTGTCACTTTTGTATAAAGAAAACATTTTTTTTTTCATTATTTCACTCTCTCGACTACTCGTAGTTCACAAAAATGTATGATTTTTATATTACTTTAGTTCGCTCAAATAAGGTTAAAAATGACCAAGTTCATACAAACACCAAATTTTAATTATCACTACAGGATTCCTTTTTATAATGAAACAATTTTATTTATCACTTTTATTAACGAATTACAAAAATTATTAATTATATTGAAAAAGAATCAAATTTTACGTGTAGTGATAGTGATCTTTTTCTTTAATTAAAATTCCTACGTTGCCCCATTTAATAGCAATACAATTAGATACTGTGTTAAAATTAAGACATTTTTGGATTTATTTTGAGTAATACCTATACAGGATGAAATTTAAATCGTGAATCGAAGTATGTTTTTCTAGCTCTATAAACAACTAACAATTAAATGCCCCTCAAGTAATTAATAACGCCAATTTCGTCATTTTGTTAAAAATTTAATAATATTCATTACATTTTTCGTTTTAAATAGCTTAAATAATCGTTATAAATTCTTAGAATCACCTTAAAAATAAAAAAAATCCACCGAAAATTAAAAAAAAAAAATAAAAAACATGAGAATTTTTAAGTAACTTGTGGGGCATCCAATTGTTAGTTATTCTTAGAGTTAGAGAAACATATTACGATTCACGATTTAAATTTCACCTTGTATATTTTGACCACATAAGAGTATCAAGTTATACAAAACCCTCATTTGTAAATCTAGGAATGTAGATAGTAATTATGCTTAATTTGGCAACTCTTGAAAGGTATCAGTATCAAGCTCGAAATTTCGAAAGCTTTAGAAAAGACACACCCTAATAATATAAACCCCCTGCATAAACTCGGGAATCTGCGACCATAATAATATATATAACACGGACGTCTAACGCCAGCTCCAAAATGCCCCCTAAAACAGTTGTGCCAAGATGGGCAGGACAAAGCGTTTTTCTTAACACTGCGCATATTTCGGCGCATCATCTTTGACAAATATCTATAGAATATAGCCAATCAAAACATTGATGAACCAATCACAACTACATATTTATAAATGGCGGCTTAAGTTTTTATAGGTTGACATTGAAATTCATTGCTGTGATGCATTGAAGAGGGGGTGACACTTGTCAACTAAAATCCAGGACCGTTTTTGAAAGGCAATTTAGTATGGCGTGCGCCTTCCATGTTTTATTTGTTCGTAGTCGGGAATAGATACGCCAAGTCTGCCGTCATAACGTAAAAGGGCACATTTAACATTTGGATAAAATTGCAAAAATTGACTTTGAATATTTTACTGTTTCTTGCCAAATACAGGTATATAAACGCACAGTAGTAACATTATTTTGAATGAAGAAACTTTCGTGAACAATACATTGGTTCTTCTGTAAACATATTTTTTTATTTTGATTTAATTTGTTTGAGATAAATGATAAAAATCCATTTTACTTAGTATATTAAATCGTTCAAAAATACTATTGCAAAACATAAAAGGCATAACTAACCAAATGAGCCTTTTTATTCTAACACATTCAAGCAATCTTACCGAAAATTAGAAAAAAAGAGCACAACCCGTATTTTGTGCCTCTTTATTGTACAAATTAATTTATTTTAATAAAGTATAGATTGTTAACAGACATAATTTAAACATACTATTTTATTTCGTTTGGTTGGATAAGGTAATAAAATACTACTTGCAAATAAATGGATAACTTAAATATGTAAAAGCCCCAGGTGAGGACAGAGCTACAACTGAGCTCTTAAGGGCAGGGGGAACCCCTGAAGAACTACCGCCCTATGTCACTTCTGAGCCACGTATACAAGTTGTTTTCGAGAGTCGTCACAAATAGGCTGGCGCGACGGATGGAAGACTTTCAACCACCGGAGCGAGCCGGGTTTGGGGGAGGATTTGGCACCATAGACCAAATACACACTGTAAGGCAGATTGTACAGAAGCCTCAGGAATATAATCAGCCTCTGTGTCACGCTTTCGTGGACTATGAGAAGACGTTTGACTCCGTCGAGACCTGATCTGTTCTGGACTCCCTACAGCGGTGCCAAGTGGATTTTCGATACATCGGGGTGCTTAGAAGTCTGTATGACGCACCAACTACGTTCGTTCAAGCAAGAAACAGTCAAACAAGACCGATTCCATTGCATCAAGGAGTAAGACGGGGGCATGTTATATCCCCGAAACTGTTTACAAATGCATTGGAAGACATGTTGTTCAAGACTCTAAACTGGAACGGCGTGACATAAATATAAACGGCGAATACATCTCACTATTCTCACATCACACTTAAGATTTGCCGATGATTTAATATCGTAGTCATAGTAGAATCGCTGCAATAAGTTCAGGAAATGTTGCACAGCCTGAACGCAGCCTCCCAACGAATTGGTCTCAGAATGAACATGGACAAGATGAAGGTCATGTTTAATGGCCTCGTCATTCTGGGCCCAGTAATTACAGATAGCATGTATCTTGAAGTCGTTAAGGAATATGTCCACCTCAAGAAAATATTGCAGTTAGATAGATAACATACAATATTGAAAAAGATACAACTTTGAAAAAGAAGCCAATAGGAGAATTCAGTTGAGTTAGGCAACGTTGAATTACGTAACGTTAGAAAGTTGCATTACCTACCTACGTATTTTCGTCGGATCTATCACAGAGCCTGAAAACAAAAGTGTTTTATCAGCGCGTGCTCCCTGTAATGACGTACGGACTACGTAGCCGAGACGTGGACACTGACTTTAGGGTTACTTAATCTATACATTCCATACTTAAGTTTAATGAATGCTCGGAGTTTCTCTGAAAAGCAGAATTCAGAATGAAGTGATCCGCCAGAGAACCAAAATGACCGACATAGCTCTGAAAGTTAGCATCACGTTGAAGTGGTAGTGGACTGGCTATATACCTATGTCGCACAACCTATAATCACTGGAGTAAGCGTGTTCTGGAGTAGAGAACGCGTCTAGGCAAACGCAGCGTCAGACGTCCTCTAGCCAGATGGCACCGTCTTGCGTTGGTAGGAGGGCCGGCAGCGATTGGATGCATAAATCAACTGACCACGCTCTGTGGCATACATTGGCAAAGGCCTATATCCAGCGGTGGACTGAGACAGGTGGATGACGATGATGAATCGTTATATAGTTAACTATAACGCTTATTTTGGCGAATTACACCCATTAAAAGAATTATATAGTATTATTTTACCACTATCCGAAATTATCCAAAATATCCGGATATTCGGATAATATAATTATTACTATCCATATTATCCGGATATTAAAACCAGGCAGATATTGGAAACCCTAAGCGTGGGTTTATGTTGACTTCTAGGGCACAACTGACGCGATTTGTTTGTTTCGATAATTTTCTCATCTTAACTATCATTAAGTGTGTTAAATAATAAAGGCACATCTAGGTTGTTGTGCCTTTTTTTCTACGACGACAAGTGGATCAATGTCGTTGGATAAGAAATTAAAAGGGCACATTTCGCTGCTTGTGCCTTTTTCTTTTAAATAACTCAAAAGTGCCTTCTTAACTAAGTGCTACTTGAAAAAATAATTAAGTCATAAGCCATAAGTGAAAAAATATGCCCTTTTATTTTAATCATAAAACAAAATGCCTTTCTTTTTTGATAAATAAAAATAATTCGAGTAGTTGTGCCCAATTTGCTTATGGTAACTCCCAAGTTTCCCACAGGAAAATTTTGAAAAAATTTAGATACATGCGCCTTTTTTTTCTCATTCCGAATAAGTATGTAACTCAATTTCACAAAAAATGTTAGTTGTGCCCTTTTTCGTTATGACGGCAGAAGTCTATGAGAACCCCGCCGGGTGAAAGCTTAATAAGTGTTTTTCAACTGCCTCTGGTCCTGCATAAAATGGTCAATAGAATACAAAATACTCACTCAAGTTCCATTTAAGTCCAGTCGTCGTAACACTAAGGCATGGCTCGCCGACGGGTACCAAAGAGCACCAAGCTCTACAATGAGTCCTCGACTCTTCCGGTACAAGTATCACATGGTCTCCCGGGTACAGCAACCAGGATATAGCATCATCAGATATCAGGTAAAGGCCAGTGGTAGCTCTGATAAGTTCCTTCTCTTTAGCTAGGAACAAGGTTTCTACATTGGCGAATATTTGGTCTATCCTTCGGGATGATTGTGCTGTAGCTATGATGTGGTCCACCTGAAAAAAAAACAGAATATAACTCAATCGATTCGTAATATACAGTGGCGGTAAAAAAAATTAGACACAGAATAGTACATTACTACACAAGTACAAAAAACATGAACACAAAAACGAAATTCGTAACTCGTGTCGATTTAAAACAGTTTTTATCGGTCGTGTTTTAAAACATCGCCACTCGTTTCGAATTTCGTTTTTGCACGTGTCTCGTACGACGTTTGTTAGTGCAGATGGCCCTCCGAAGTTTTGGACCTGACTTAAAATGACACTTCTCGCACTAGAGCCTAAAAAAGGAACCATATGTACTAAAATGTATATTTTTTACGCAATTTTTAAATAATGGCTTTACAGATTTTTATAGGATTTATAATTTAGAGACGTATGAAAGTTACGATTCGATAAAGTTAGAGTACGTTTTCAAGGTGGAAACCAGAGGCTAACACGGGCGAAATTTCGATCCATATTAATGTCATTGTTGGTAAGATTTGCTTGATTTGCTGATAAGGCTCAAATAGCACATTATTCCTTAACCTTTATACATACTGGCTGATGTTTTATTCACCGATCATTCCATAATATATATTTCCTTTCCGCCCACTAATATCTCAGTTTGTATGGAACATCAGATTTTTTTTCTTGAATCGGATGTCGGTCCCATAGTAAAAGTTCATCAATATGATCCCAGAATTAACCCTCTAAAACTTGAACTGAATAAAAAATCAACCTCTATTTGAATATGTAATAAGCTACATAAGTTCATCATTTGTAATGTTTTCTTAAAGAAGTTCTAAATAAATAAATAGGTAATAAATAAATATCTTGGGACATCTTACACAAATCGACCTAGTCCCACGGTAAGCTCAATTAAGGCTTGTGATGTGAGTACCAGGCGACGATATATACATATAATTATTATTTATTTATTATAGATACATATAGATACTTAGACAACCATGACCAAGAAATATTTGTGATAAATAAATACACAAATAATGCCCTCGCCGGGATTCGAACCCGGAACCGCCAGCTTCGTAGGCAGGGTCACTACCAACTAGGCTACGGAGGCTGAATAAAGAATATAAAATCGCACAACTCCATCTGGCGCTGCAAGACTATACCGTTTCAAAAAATATCTACTAAGCAACATGAAAATTGTAATTGAATCAAATAAGTATGTTCCACCTATAAAGTAGAAGAACACGATTCTATCGAGAACCTTGACAATGTCGTGAGCGCTTAATTATGTCATATTGAATGTGATAATGTGATACGACCACGCGTTGGATATTGAAAAGGAATAATAATATGTGGTTGCGAGCAATTTCAAATCAATTTCGTCATTGCACTGTAACTTGTGTGTGAAAATAAGGTGGGCTTAGGTGGCCTACAGCGAATTTCGAAACCTGTACAATTTGAGGATTTGTCTATGTCACTTCAACGAAAAGACACAAAGATGACACTTAGATTTTTTTTGTCAGAAATAAAAACTTAGATACAAGCTTCTATCACCAATTCTACTTCATTTAGTAGCATCAACTATACAGTTCGTAAGAAGAAAACAAAAAAATGCAAACAAATAGGTATGACTGACTTTCCACAGCATTTCACGTCTGTGTCACATATCGTGAAACACGTTCGCAGATATATTTTTACGTTAATACTAATATGAATAATTTTAAATTTCAAAATGTATCTAACTAAACTCAAGATTTAAGGTTTCAAGTTGGTGGTTCCTATGGCCACCATCCAGCGCCATTATCAGATCAGCTCCATCCCTATAAGGCCATGTTCCTACCTATAGTACTTATTAACATCGCACGAATTTAAATTCTATTCAATTAGAACCAACTTGAATTTGTTTTCTCTTTACTCATCAAATTTTCTGACAAACTAAAATGAACTTTATCTTGCTACAGAGTAGGTAAAAATTGGCCGTGTGGTGACGGCAGTAAGAATATTTTTGTCACCACCCCAACTCCTCCTGCGGGTGTCGTAAGAGTCGACTAAGGGATTGAAGTGTCACTGACCATTATTTGATAAAAGATTGATGATGGGCAGCAGCGTCATCATAGTAGGCACATTACTGCGATCGCCAATCCGCTTGCCCAGCGTGGCGATTATGGGCATTTACCTCCTAATGCTTCTATACGCATAGTTAATAGAGGCCTACGTCCAGCAGTGGACTATCGTAGGCTGTTGATGATGATGATGATAATGAGGTAAAAATTCAAATGACAATTGACAAATTTATTTCTCTTGTAAGCCTCAGGAGGATATATAATACTAATATTGCATTTTCATCCGATTTACAAATGCATACGTCATACGTTTCAATCAGAAACCAAGAAGTGCATCAAGACATCGCAAGATTTGATTATACATAGACAACGGTAAAATACAGCTCGTATCTCAGTTCCGATTCAGACATACGACGTTGCTAAGAGAAGTGACAGTCTGTAGTGAGTTGTCGTTGTCGACTAACGAAATATAAGCTTGTAAAAGCACGCACATCTGTGTTGGTTTGTTGGCAGTGCTCGGTCAATTCCATCAAGGCCTTTGTAAAGTCCGTGTAGAGCTGGTCTGGCGTGTGTCTCACCTGTGAAACAATATAAATGTTAATTTTACTAACAAGCATTGCAATAATTTATTATCATTATCAGTTATAATTGAGCATTGTGATTTTGGAATGGATATTGATTCATTTGTTTTGAGTCAAAGCCTATAAAACGGATCTTGGTTTACTCTGTTAAAGAAAACTCAGGGTAATCATGCATAGAGAAAGATCTTCCAGTAACTTGTGTAAACATTTGGTCTCATCAATATGTCTATAAGATTAAAAGGGACAAACTTAGGAGCTTGTTAAGGAAATGTTTATGAATAAGGGAATTGGGCTCTTTTTTATGAGGTACTTTAATAATATTATCTTTAACTGAATCCTAATTATAATCTAAATTAAACTTTCACCTTACAACCTTTGTTTCTGTATTTCTCTAAGTCATCTGGAGAAATGGAATCAAAGTCTCCAGTCACTAGTTCAGGTAATTTCATTTGCTTTTTAATGTCTTCTGGACAATCATTTATGAATGTTTCCCATTTTTTAGTTCCACCATCTACTGTTAATCGTAGTTTTGCTGAAAAGAAACATATTGTAAGTAGAATGATAACAATGCTTAATTACAAAAAAATAACAAATTAATATGTATAAAATGGGTTCTGTGGAGTCGTTTATTACATCCCAAAGTGGTTTGTGAAGCTTCATTAATATTATTACAATGAGTGTAAATAATTCTGCCTTCAAAGGTGCTGGTTTTAAAATTTTACATAATCAAGGGATGGTTATGATCAATCCTCCTTGACACTCAATACTATGGACTAGAATACTAGTAAGTCAATAGTCTCTAAATTCCCATTGATCTTCATAAGATTGTCTGTCCTTGAAAATTGTGTCAATCACCATTTTCTTGTCACTCATTGCTATGATTACATTCTCCTGGGTCATCCTTAAAATCACAGTTGAGTATCATTAGAAATTACTAAACATTGTTTTTTTAGTGACATGACCTTTCCATAATGAGTCACCCACCATGTTAGTAGAGCATGCTGGATAATGATTTCTTACAAACAATGCAACTTTTGTCATCTAGGTGATGTGACAGAATAAAAACAGAAAAGGTAATTGACCCATATAACACATTCACTATCCCATGAATATAAAAATAATGCCAACTTACCATTGGTCCACAGTTCTGAGAAAAACCTCTGACTCTGTGTGATTGGAGTATTAAGTACTAAGACTGCATAGTTGACTGGCTTGTTGTGATAAATCAATGGGGTGATATCCCATTTCCAGCAATGTACAGGGCTGCATTTAGTGATGCATTGGTTGTGCTGAACATGGAAATAAATTATTACATAATTGTATGATTTCATACATTGAATTTTATTGAAATTTAGGCTTTTAACCCTTTACTTATGGAGTCATAATATTTGCCTTTAAATTGTTTGACTTGACACCATTACATAAGTATGACTTTAATTTGACAGTGGTAGCAACTCTGGTTGACACCCATAGGTAAAGGGTTAAGACACATAAAGGTTATAATATCTTGTGGGAGAGATGATTACCTGTCACTGGTTAATCTCACTGACAATTAGCTCCAGTGCAAATGATACTGAAGTGTTTGTCCAAGGAAAACAAAGTGAAAAGATTATACCCAACATGTGTAACATTAAACCATTCATACAATAAATTGCAGCATTCTATTTCATTGATCTCAAATTCTATCTAAAAGTTAAATTCTCCCTTACATAATATTAGTATATTGGGATTATAACTCATGTAAGATTCAAACATATTAAAATATGATAGAACCGGGTTACTCACATATTTAAGTTTATGATTGCTCAACATGTTTTGACCCATTAAGAGTGTACGCGTCGGGCTTTGGCTGAATGGGTCGAAACATGTCAAGCAATCATCAACTTAAATATGTGAGTAACCTGGTTCGATAATATTTTAATAGTATGTTGGGCCTCAAAATTTGTCAACCTACTAGGTGATAAAATAATTTAAAGAACTTTATAATTGGATTAATTTTTTAAGGTTATTTTTAAGTTTTTTTAAGGTTATGTCAGCCTCCGTAGCCTAGTTGGTAGTGACCTTGCCTACGAAGCTGGAGGTTCCGGGTTCGAATCCCAGCGAGGGCATTCTTTGTGTATTTATTTATCACAAATGTTTGTTCCTTGGTCATGGCTGTCTATGTATTTAAGTATCTATATGTATCTATCTATTATATATATCGTCGCCTGGTACCCACATCACAAGCCTTAATTGAGCTTACCGTGGGACTAGGTCGATTTGTGTAATATGTCCCAAGATATTTATTTTTATTTATTTATTGACAATTATAATAAAACGATATTTTATCATCAATGTAACTATAACAGTACAGTGATTAACTGTTTTACTTATAATTTTAAATGCATTTGGCCCAGTTAATACATATGATCCTGATAAAAAAAGGATGGCGCAATAAGTTACGCTGCAAGGTTTGTCATAAGTATGTGTGTTTACGTCTCAAGCACATGGAAAAATAACGAAGTGCGCGGTCAAGGTGCTTGACTTTGTATGCGTTTTAAAGGTTATTGTCATTATGGTAGGCAAAGAAAGACTGAATTTACCATTAGTACGAAAGAAAGGAATAACCAAAGGTGTACTTACAATACCATTTACTGTTAATCCTCGTAAATCCATGCTAAAATGATTAAGTAATACACGCGTAATTGAATTCACTTTAAGTTTCAATACCATTGACAAAATGTACCATGTATTCGGTTGTAAAGTTTGATAATATTGTTTACGATAACGGAAATCCAACTAAGCCCTCGATAA